>CAUJRU010002995.1:0-59728 GCA_963277665.1 Viscum album
GTCAAACCGACATCTGAAGGACGTCTTCTGCACATCCTCATCTCAAACTCTGAGCTGGTAATAGCCTAATCTGATTTCTATCTTAGAGAACCACCAAACTTCCTTCATCTAATCAAATATGTCGTCAATCCTCAAGAGTGGGAACTTATTATTCATGGTCACCAGGTTCAGGCGATGGTAGTCAACAAAAATCCTCATGATTCCATCCACCTTCCTGGAAAATAGAATCAGGACTGCATAGGGAGAAACACTGGGATGGATGAATCCCTCCCCTAAAAGTTCTCCAACTGTACCAGAAGCTCACAAAGCTCAGCGGGATCCATACGATATGATGGTGTAGATATCAGTGTCTTTCGGGGGTAGATGTAAATTTATAATTCCACATCTTTTTGAGGAGGTAGTCCTGGAATATAATCCAGGAAAAAATCTTGGTACTGGTTCACCACTACAGTATAGCTCGGACTCTCCACTTCATCTACTCTGAGGGTAATGTAGGCCAACTGATGAGTGATCAGCAACACCCTCCTCTGAGTAATAATTCCCTATGGAATAAATGATCACTTCTCGCCGGTGAAGATAAACCTTGTCCCATCCCCACAGACACACCACACTTTTCTCCTAATACATTCTATCTGAGAATGGACTGTAGATAACCATTACATACTCAAGATGACATCATAAGGCCTCGACACCGCAACTAGGAGATCCCAGATAAAGCACTCGACTCCTAGAGTAAACTCGCACTGCCGGCACCAGTGTGTAATCATCAAAGTAGCTCCAGTAGAAATATTTATCCGTAAGGATCGAACTAACAACTCCTTTGGAATTACCAAGACCCGAGTGAGGGAAGTGGAAATGAAAGAGAGACTGGAACCTGTGACTATAATAATTGCAGGTGAGGGGTAATAGTCATAGATTGTACCTTGTATCATATCCAGAACACCGTGATCATAGGACCCTGATGCCTAAAGATGAGCTCTCCCCTGTCCACCCACTCCCTGCGGTCGGGGTGGACCTCCTGGCGGTTGTGGTGGAACCACCTCAAAACATCGTCCAGCACTAGTTACATGGCCACGTTCTCTGCCTCGTCTGCCTTCTCCCTGCGGTTTGCCTGGATCAAATCTCTATCTCTTCCTGGATAGTCTTTCAAATGTATGTTGATCGTCAATACGGTGGGTCGGTTAGTCACAATCCATCTGACCATGACCGCCGCATGAGAATCAATTCCAACTCCTGGCATGATTGGCTCAGTCTCATATACCCCGCACAACTGAACCCATATCATGAGGGAGTCCGCCAGATAGCCAGGTCCTCTTGGACCTCTACGACATCTGTCTATGTCCAACTAATGAAGACTCTGCTACATGCCAACTATTGATGGGAATTGATGCTGGTGACTTCTCAGCAAGGAAACTCTCCTCTAAGATTGCTCGCTCTAACACCCCCTCCAACATCGGGATGCTGAGTGAGATCATCGATGCTCTGATCTCACATCTGATCCCCTGCTCGAATGTCTGGGCCCTGAAGAATGGGTCTTGTACCATATATGTGGACTAGCATGAGTGGTGGGTGAACCTCGCTGAGTACGTCGCCACTGTCATGATACCCTATTGTATATGTAGTAGATCTGTTATCTGCACCGCACGTAGTGTGTCTTGGACAAACTCTTCCTAAAACAGGCTCTCGATGTATCCCCAGAGTAGGGTCGCCTCGTCAGGCACCTAGAGCATCAGGCTCCACCATCTGCATGTTGCTACCTGAAAGTTGATGGTAGTAAGAATAACTATGAAGTAGGTTGTTGTCCCTACCAGTATGAAGACTCTAACCATAGCCTCCAGCCAATCCTCAGCTGCATGTGGGTCTGTTTCTCTCCTGAACATGGGTGGCCTCTGGCACTGGAACTCGTGCAGTGAACTCAAGCGGTGTGCATCGTCTTCTTCTAGGGCCGGTGGTATCAGTGGCCTAAGGGGTAGTTGTACGGCTGGATCCTCCGCTATGATGGGGCCTTACATCGAGGCATCATCACTCTGTGGGTTTCCATATCGTACAACTCTCAGAACCATAGTTGGCTCGGTGCGGGGGGGGGGGAATCCTGAAAATATACAGGCGCTCCATGGTCAATTAGTTATACCTACTAAGCTGACTCCAAGGGATCACAAAGAAAACACTTGAATCACACACGCAATCAGTGTTTTTGTGCACTGCTTCAGAAATCAGAAGTTAGTGTCCTTGTGTATGGAGACGTCGTCTACCCCACCAACACTAGACTCCGTGGACTAAAAACCACAGTCAATACACATAACACTATTGATTCACAGAAAAAAAGATCAGAGTCCTATGTTTTTCAGTAGAACCGACTCCTCTGATACAAATTTTTCATGACCCGTCCCCCGAGGCCCGTGTCGTAACTACCCCACACCCAACTTTTATAGGCCATGGGCTGGTGACTAGCCCCAAAGGTGTAATTATATAAAACTGGGAAGCAATTGAATTTATAACTGTAAACAACCACAATAGTTAACAATCTGGAAGAAAAACACAATGTAAAACTGTATACAAAAGAGTGATGAAAGTAAAAGGGCAGGAAATACAAGCCCAACTATAAAGTAAAAGTACAACTAAAAAGGGATAAAATAGGTGAATGGAGAAAGAAGCTCCCGGATCATCCACCACAGATCATACCTGAAGTGTAGGTACAATTAGCCGCATCATCACTCCACATACTTCAAACTCCTCTGTGTACGGACTCATCATAAGTTCCACCTCTGGGTACCATCCAATAATGGGACTCTTAGCCTCCGTCAACACTGTCTATCGTCTACATCCAACACAATGTGGTTTGGACATAACCCGTACAGGGGTGAGTATAACGATACACAGTAGGGACCTAAAGACCCTCTTGGTCTCACAAAATCAAACAAGGATAAACTAGATTTTATGAAATCAATGGATAACTACTACTTAGATATATGCCCTTGCATATACCAAATTTATCAATGAACCCATCTCATTTATGAGGAATGCACAGAAGTCGCATACTCAACTCACACAGGTCTATAAATTTTTTGGAGATTTTGAGATGATCAGATGTCACCACTGAATAATCTAGGCTGTCGAACCCACACAGGATCTAGGGCCAGCAGATAGAACTGTCGAACCGACACATTATCCAGGAATTATAGTTGAAGCTGTCGGACCAACACATGATCTAGGACCAGCAGATAGAACTGTCGGACCAACCCATGATCCAAGAATAGTAATCGAAGCGGTCATACCAACACATGATCCAGGACCACCGGATAAAACTATCAGACCAACACATGATCCGGAAAAAGTAGTCGAAGCTCTCAGAAAAACACATGATCCAAGACCAGTTGATAGAACTATCATACAAACCCATGATCTAGGAACAATAGTCGAATCACAACCAGCCACAAGGTTTCCACTAGAGTACACTTGATTCTGGGAGGGTCCTCTCCTCAATCCAAGAGTTGATACGTCAACTGCCAAAAATTCCCAAGAAGTAGTATCTCAAAGTTCTTCCTCGTCTTAAGGGTATCAATGCAACAAACAACACGTCAATCGGACGCCCGGTCTGTTAGTTATTAGCCTTTTAGTCCTGGGGGCCCAGTTGAATTCGTGTACGATCCAACTTTACCATAACTAAACTATACTTGAAACTCCTATTGGGTATACTCAAAAGGACCGTCACTCATCGAGATTACCAGCGCCCCTAAAGGTTCATCAAATGGAAGTATGGTGCCAGAGATATGGTCAAGGTAAGTAAAGGGTCAGTAGTGGGCCCTCGTCAAGTCTGACCTGGTCTAGGAAGACCCAGTCAGACAAGATGGTTTTGAGCCATCCCATTAGGTGGGTTATCCCGTTATGTTTGGACCAGTCCACTTGGCCGAGACCAATAGACTATGTGGGTGGTTCGACCAGGGCTCAGGTCCTGTTCATCCCAGAGCATCGCGAGGGCGCGGCTCGGTGACACGGCCGGGAAGGCCGAGCATGTTCGGCCAGTGACGAAGTGAGGGATGTTGCAGGTTGGCTTAGCAGGCTGGAAGCTAGAAGGTAAGCTGATAGGCTGGTGGGGAACATGCAAGGTGCGTGGGGAATGGAAGTGCGCGGGCAGGCCGGTGGGAAGGTAGTGGGGCGCGCGGGCATGCACGGGTAGACGGTGTGGGGCACAACGGTGCTCAGGGTGGCCATCGGGGTGCACGGGCAGCGCGCGGGCATGCAACATGGGGTGTATCGGCACGTGGGTAGGCACCGAGCATGCCATAGGTTTGGCTGGAGCGCACATGGCACCGTGGGGATGGTGCGGTCACAAAAGTCATGGGTAGCGCAACCATTGTCATTACCGCCTCTATTGCCTCATCGAAAAAACATTGGCATGCCGTATAATGCTACAAGAAGAGAGAAATTGATAGGGGATGTCGAGCCATGTAAGGATGGACCGCACCCTCCCCGTTTAAGGAAGTATCATTTATCTCATCATGGAAATAAGATGATCAATAACACGGCCGAACAATCCCTTTTTATCCTATGATGAATGTATGAAAAATGTATAACATATTCGAGTAATAAACCCCCTACCTGGATTGTTGGGCATTGACAGTGAAGTCATGGGAAAAAGTCATAGTTGTCATTTGTCAGGTTCGCCACACACTTCCAATTCAGAGTACGCATGATTGTTGTGGAAGACAATCCACGCCTGTAGTTGTCCAGGGAAGAAGACGAAGTCACTCCTCACTGGCATTCATTGTTGGAAGAATTTTTTCTTCGTTGAGGAAATGTAATCCACCAAGTGTAAGGAATCACATCCCTTTACCAGCGCTTCGTCACTTAGTGAAGCGGTACAAAAACCACCTCCAAAACTTCCTATATATAGGAGATGGATGGAGGTAGGAAATGATCGTTGGAATTTATGACGTTTCGTTTATTAGTTACATTCCTAAATTCCAACGACACAGTTATTTAAATTTTAAAAGGGAATGTTAATTAAATTATACTCGCACAATTTAAGAGGTGAATTGGCTATATATATTAGGAGGATACCAAGAGGCATCCCCTTAATTTATTAACACACGTTTTCATAATGGAATAATGGAGAGGTCAAGAAGATCCCTCCCTCATTAATGAGGGGAGTTGAGGGGTTTTAATCTTCTCCCATTAATAGGGGGCTATGCCACGTGTGGTCCCCACCACATTTAACTTCCCATGAGAGGTTCAGTTCGGGTGGGCCCCACCACCATAACCTCTCATGAGAGGTTATGGTGTGGTGGCCCCACCTCCAACCTCCAGGTGGAGGTTTTAACCACCAAAAACCAAATGGCGGCTGAAAATAAATTATTTGTTGTAGACATAATTTTATTATTTATTTCAAGAAAACCCAAAAACTAACGTCCATCCTCAACTCACTACCATTGAAGTGAAAGTATACATAAGCGAATATCGGTGGTACGAGTTCAACGGTGCCCTCAGATTTCGATTCGATCTACAGTTCAAAAGTAATAGAAACCCACTCATAAATATACTTAATGTACTCGAAGAAAGCTTTAGAAATTGATATCGGGCACACCGGGCCTCGGTATAATGGGCTATTAATTTTCACGGACTTGTTAAATTCCCATGTAATGAAGATAATAATTTCCATGTAAATTCCGGGCCTTTATAATTATCCTTGAGAAATTTGATGAATATAGTTTATTTAGAATATTCATTTCTTAATTCATGAAATCAATTTGTATTCATAGTGAAGATATCCATTATATTTTATAAAATGTTAAAAAATTGATGAAGATATAATGACTTTCATAATGTAATTTCCACATACATAATAATCATAACACAAGTTTTAATACATAAAATAAATACAAATTGGTGTCATGATTTAATGATCTTATAAAATATCATATATAAAATATGGTTGGTAGAATCATAATTCATTCCCTAACTTCTGTAGGAAGGTAAATATAACCTTATTACCATTATCTTCATCATTGATTTTAATTTCTTAATGTATTTCGTACTCCATGGGTCTTGGAGGTTTTATATTCCTATAATCCTGAGTAATCCATAGATTATGGAATGTAATTGGATTATTCATGGGTTCTTAAAACATAATAAATTAAACTATTCATGGTTCCCTTTAACGATTTCAATATTTTCTCTATATATTAAATACACACTTCAATTTAGTATGATAGTTTGCTGCTCAATTACACCTTCTAGAATAAGTAAATGATCTCCTTGTCCCCTAAGGGAATATCAATTGGTTATTCTTCTCAAAAAATTTATATATATAGAATATAATAGTGTTTCTATCACCATGAATTTCTATTAATATTTCAAGATAATTTGTCTCTTCTTTTTTGCAATTGAGTCATCGAATATTTTGGCATTGATAACCATATTTCATGATAGCTTGTTTGATATAATCATAATGTTTCCATTATATCTATAATATTTATGGGATGTCTATTGAGGTAAATTTCGAATTGTATCTCGCACCCATGGTTGCTTCTAGTAAAAACCATTACAAAATAAAAAATATTACATTGATATACTTTTCATTCAATTGTGTTATGTTATGCTTCTCATTGTAAATATTTATGTGATTCTCGGTAATGAATCCCTTATAGAATTTTTATGAGCATATTATTATCAAAATCATATTCCCCATAATGGGTTTATATTTACACATCCACAAGAAATATTTTTAAAATGATGTATTACTATTAAAACCATCTACTCAATAAATTATAATTACATGATACTGTCTTCCTATACTTATATTCATCTATATTTGTTTACTAAGGCTCACTAACCCCTTAAATATTTTTTAACAAATTGACTAATAAATATTAAATAAACTATCATCAAAATAATATCAAATATAACCAAACCCTTCACTGATACAAGCTAATGTAACCAAGATCAACATGAATTAAATAATACATTAATATCCTTATTTAATAAAAATCACACAAATATTAACACAACATAAAGGAATAAATTTTTAGTCTCATGGATATTAGATACATAAACATCTTATTTTTCTAAATATATGTACATTTCTCCAAAATAATTTTACTCAAGAATATTTCATACACATATCAAATGTAATAATAATATTGAAAACCTTGGGGATAGATGTAGAATAATATGGTGAGATCGTGCACTCATTAATTCAAAAATATCATTAATTTTAATATCATAAACATTAATGTTACTTGATAATTAAATAAATAACATAATAAGTAGTCATAACAAAATTTAGGATGATCATAAAGCAAGAGAAAGAAACAGAGGATCATAACACTAATGTTAAGGATTCGTAAAAGATATAAAATATCTCAAATAAGTAACAATAATGAAAAATTATGATCATTATAAAAACTACGGAATAGACAAATACTTTGGCATAATTAATAAAACATAGTAACTTGTGGATAATAATATCAAAATGTGACACAATCATCAAAATGATATTTCTTATTAGGTGAACCTATATTACTACCAACATAATAATTTGAAAAATTGAGATTATATCTAAATTAAATCACACTAACCCTTTGTGAACTGGGCAACTTTATAACTCATTCAATTACCATTTATATCTCTCGATATGTAAACCTTCACCAATTTAATGAGACGTCTATATTTTCCCCACCCATCTCACGACCTATGTATTTGTGATGAAATCTAAATAATAATATTTATATCTTAATATAAACCATAAAAAAAATTAATTTAATGAAATTTCAAGATCATCATATAACAAATCCATGGAAATAAAATTCAATTCACTAAGTATCAAAATAAATGTCATTAACATCACATAAATAAATCATGTATATAAAAAGGATTTTATAAAACATCCAAATAGAATCATGAATTAAATATATTAACACCAAAAACATGTTCACCCAATGTAATCACATTATAAACAAATAATATATGGTAAAACATGAACTATAATTCTAATATAGTTAGGTCAACATGAGGAGAGTGAAAAAAAATCATATAATGTTAGTTATGGGGAATAAATCTATTTAAAATAATAACCATTTATAAAAGTTAATTTTCATAGTAAACTATTTGTTTTTAATAAATAAAAAAACCACTTCCACTAATTGGTATGGTTTATGTAACAATTTTTTCACAGAAGAAACAAAATAAATTCCCTTAAATAGAAATCTAAAAGCTCTAGTTTTAAATTTAATAACTAAAAGAATGGAATTAGATTTACCACGTCCCTTACAGATATAATAATTCATAGATGAAGTAAAATATATTAATTCTATAATACTTATTATAAAGAGTTAAAAATAGAATATCATTGCCAGAAAGAATGATTTAAAAATAGAGAGTGAAATTACATTATAAAATTTATAGATAAAGGATTCCTTAAAAATGTGAACATGAAAAATTAATAAATCATTAAAAAAATAAGGTGAGTATATTAATAAATAGTTTTCCATATATATCCAATAATAATCAAAATTGTGATTTTTTTATAAAATTATACTTTGTAGAGGATGAAAAATATTATGATTTTTAATATATAAATGATTCTGTTGATAAATTTTGAATATTTCATTTGAAACAAACATAGGTAAAATATTATTAAATATTACTATAGAAAGAAAAAAATACTTATGAAAATATATTAATTTGTTCTATATAATATTCTCATAATGGAAGCTAAAATTGGGAAGAAGGAAAATACGAACATTACATAAAATATCGAAATGGTAATAATTCTTCTTCCTAATGATGCAATTTAATTTTTTAGAAAGCATATTTATTGAATTTATATTGATAAAGAAAAGTAATTTCCAAATTTAAAAATTCAAAAATATGACATAACATAATAATATTTTATAAAAGTAAAATATTAAATGATTGTAGTCAAATAATATTATATATGTCCGGATGAATATATTCAATTCAAAAACACCTCATAATGGATTTATATAATTTTAATTGAAATCCCTTGATAGGTACAAAATAAAATAACATTTCAAATTTTATAATATATAATAAAATCAAGATATAATATAATTAATGGTATTTATTTAATCCATATAAATAGATTCATGGTGTTTGTCATAACTACGAGTCATGGGATTCAAATTTGAAACAAGGAAATCCATATAACATCAAATGTGAATTGAATGAAAGAAAATATATGATAGATTATTAAATTAAAAGTAATATCTCTTGTAAAAGTTTAATATATGATAAAATATTTATTTTGGGTTGTTGGTATTCCAAATCAATTATAAATAGGTTCAAAACATGAAATCATTCCACATGGATATTTATTTTTTCAAAGTAAAAAACATACCATGAATCAATGATTAGTTGACTCCACTCTATCCATATGTAAAAAAATATAGCTAAATTAATAAATCACAATTTATCATTACCCATAAATATTACCACTTCAAAATAATTATTATAATTAATTTTATTGTTTGATAAATTATATATATTGTATTATTTCGACTCAATGTTAATAACATTAATTGTTTTGGGCATATTAAAATTATTTTATATCATTACACATCTTTAATGAACTGTTAATTATTTAAATATAATTTATGATTCTATAATTTTTATATTATGAGGATTTAAAATGTTCTTATATCATCTCATATGAGTTTTTGGTACATTATGTGAAAACATAATTGAATTCGTGTTATTATAGTAATTCTTTCAAAAATAAATGTTATATTAATTAAAAGTTATATACGTAATATTTTATTTATAAAACCATTAATTAAAAATGATTTAAAAAATATATTATAATTTTTTTCAGGATCTCATATTCACCCATAATTCGATTTAAAAGCCCTATTCATGGAGAAGGTTAAATATTTCATAGCATGGAAACACATAACCTCAATTATGGGTTATAGTTAAAGAGGTGATTATTTATATCAAATCATAATAAAAGAATACTAAATATATTGTTTTTATTTTTCTAGTAGTAATATTATTTTATTATGTTTATATAATGAATTAATATATAAATAAAAATAAAAAATAATCATGGAGGTGAAAATATGCATGTATCATTAATTAGAATTTTCATTTCTCAGTACGTGAGAGGGGGAATTGTAGATAATAAATTGAAATTTCACGGTCATTATTATATGGACTATATCATCTCTATTCATCTTTAAATCAGTATTATTTTTTAAAAAATAACCATATATAACCTTTTATTATGTGTTTTAGTTTTGGAGTCCCCAAAGGAGGTACTAAGTTTTTTGGATGAAAAATGTGAATGATTAGTAAATAACAAACTATAGAACCCAAGAATAAAAAATAATCCAATCTAATATTGAATATTGGTTATGGTTGAATTTTTTCATTGTTGGATTTTATAGGTATATAGATCCATTTATTACATAGGTGAACTCTGGGAGGAGTTTTGATGCTACTACATACTTCACGTTATTTGTGTTACGGTGGATGGCTATAACATATTCCCTTCCTTAGTAATGACCATTATGTCATAGACCCGATAATTCTTCCACATAGGAGATTTAGGTAGTTACTATAAATTTGGGGTGGCTATACCATGGAAAATAAGATATTTTTTACTCCCTCCCCAATCAAATAAGATTCGGTATGAAATTTTATGATCATGGTTTTTCAAGAGATGTTTGGGGTTTTTTGTTATTGTAGAGTTCTTGTCATCAATATATATAATTTACTTTGTATTTATTTTAAACAATATATAATTACATGTATGTATATAGGATTTATTTTATATAATTATTAGGATTTTATTTTTCTATCTATATCACCTCTCTCTTTAACATGTTTTATTATAGGGAAATGTCTCCCATTTTTTTGTGTATGATAATCCCCTATTGTTAGTATATAATATAATGACTACTAGTTGAATAACATTAGAGGTATCCATTTACATTATAACATTTTTATCCCTTTAGTGGACTATTTGGGGGAGTGGGTCATGACATTGTGGTATAAAAGAATTAGGATTTGGTATAGTATTAAAATTAGAGTTACCGAGAGGTGTTGATTTCATGGATTGGTAGGGTATAGATGTAAACTAGTATTAGTATGAATTGTAAACAAATGAGGTAGGATGAGAAATTTTCATTTTGGACCACTTACGATTTCATTCATGTAAAATTACGTTTTCCAAACCTATTAAGAATAGTTTATCTCGTTACAGGTTATAATCTTCATAAATGAACGTGAATCAATATATTTTATATGGTTGTTTGAAGTATGTATACATTGGGGTTAGGTTTAACAATTAATGAAATTAAATTAAAGTATTAAATTCATGTTAAATATTATATATTACATGGTTTGTAGTGTATGATCACATTTTTAAATGTATATATAGATGATGGTTGATATCCTCATATAGATCAAACTCAATTTATTCATCAAGATGTGCTGACTGATTGATAAAGAGTAGATTTCAACAATGATATTACATGGATGAGGAAATTCTATGTTTTTCAATTCGAGATTCCATAGTAGTACTCGAGATCCATTATAGACTGAGTGGAATAATACTTGTCAGTG
The DNA here is from genome assembly GCA_963277665.1 of Viscum album. Classification (NCBI taxonomy): domain Eukaryota; kingdom Viridiplantae; phylum Streptophyta; class Magnoliopsida; order Santalales; family Viscaceae; genus Viscum; species Viscum album. The sequence continues at coordinate 11,587 of CAUJRU010002995.1, forward strand.
TAGGTTAAGATTTCATTCAGTTTGATCCATATTTGGAATGAGAATTGGGTTTCATTGGATATGATGATTCTATGTAGAAAACCATTTTTTCATCCTAGGTGGATGTCCCTCATTCATTGGTGTGGATCCTTCTCCATGTTATGTGTTTTCTATAATACACAGGACATGAATGGTGAAGGTGTCAAATGATTTGGATGATTTGGATGGTCGTTCAATTTTCAATCAGTCTTTTATGGATCCACATAGAATGAAGATTCATGTTCCTAAATCAATAGTTCTTTCCATTTTCTAGGCCAAGTTATTTATAAGGAAACATATTTTTCTAACCATACTAAAGGATTCCCTACGTTCAATCCAATATTTTGAATGGTTCAAGATAGAGGAAATTCCATTTGCAGCAATCCCATTGTCAAATTATTATTCCCTTGTAATCTCATTAACTCAGAGAATGTTCATAACAATATGGTCGTCAGTAGGATTGTGGTATCATATGATCATAATATTCATATTTCTTTGTTTCAAAATATTTATCAAGACTCTCATGAGGTTCTACCTAAACTAAAGGCCCTCACAGTATCCACACCACATGCCTAATGCTTAAGGTCCCTCTAAATGTAGGGTTCTTCCTATACCTCTTCCAAATATTCATTTAGGGTACAAATGAGGGTAAATATTTATTCCCATGTTCATAAATATTATACAATAATATATCCGTCATTATATTCCAAATTAATGTTTTCCTAATGAACATCTAAACCACCTCTGGAATATTCATCTTCTTAGGAGAAATGATAAATTTTATCTAGGGCCAAATCCTAGTATATATTATTTTAGTTATCTTTTTCATAATTTAGAACTCCCATTGACTGGGTGGTTTGGTAATGATGAACTAAAGTTATAACAAACTCCATAATTGTGGTGCCTCCTTTTTTAATGTTCATGAGCCCAATAATTATCCCTCTAAAGTTTCTTAGTACAGATATAGAGTTATCATGACTTGTTTCATGCATGATATCCACAATAAAAATCATGTATTCTTTTTATGGAAATGAAGTATATTAGTGGACCGGAGTGTTGTTTTAGAAAAAAATTCACTACAAAAACTAATTGATGGATCGAAGTAATTATACGTAAATTTCATATATGGTAGCTTTAATGTAAGGATAAGGGGATCTTTTTTAGAACGAGATGAATTAAATTAATAAGGTTATTCATTCATTGATTATTGGATGAAACATAAAATATTTTCTATTCTGAATGAGAATTATGTGAGAGTAACATTTCAACATAATGAAATCCTAGACATTATAGAGTTTGTGGCATACACTGGGTTGTAGGACATGGGGTAATTTGGTCATCATTTTTTTGTGGGTAAATAATCAGAAAGGGGATCTTTGAACTTGTTATCATTTATATAGATTACCTTACAATTATCATCATATTTCCACCTAGTCAAACATGAAATTTTTTCACCTTGTGAGGAGCCTCTATTATCACTCTCTGATCATAGTTTATGATTCCCCTAGAAACAACAGTGGCATATATTATATATATATATATATGTTGTTGAAGAAAATTATGGGATAATATGAAGGGTTAAGGGATTCATGGAATAGTCCATCACATGGAAAATAATGGATTAGAATTCACTGAAAATTTAGTAGGATTATATGTGATAGGAAATCATTGATAAAGATCCATCCTCCCAGTATTAGATATTTGGATATGGTGATGATCGATATTGATTGACATTAAATCATTATCATGATTGGTTGGGATGAATACATGTTATACGATCTCACTCAAAGAATAATATGATGGATGAAATTCATATAATATATAAGTGGATTTCATGTGATTAGTAAATGATTAAGTGGATACATGAGGGTGATTAGAATAATGTGTTATTTCATGAATGGATCAAATAGAGGAGGATCTACATAAAACCAAACATTTTTTGGAGGATGGACCCTACAATAATGATAGTTCAATCTATCATAAATTCAATGTATTTTTTTAATTATATGAGATTACTTTGAGATCATACCCATAGAAGAAACATAATAATGAGCCCCAGTGAAACCAGAATAATTGTTTTAACTTTTCAAAATTTGTTTAAAATACAGCACGTGTGTAGCTTTGGAATCATCTAAATGGGTGAAATATTAAAAATTAGAGGGTTTCCTTGCATCCAGAATGATGAATCTGCATATGGAAAGGTCTAACCTTAAACATTATGGGTTGAGGTAAAAAGTAAACTTTTATACATTGTATGATAATTTGTTAAATGATTTTTATTAAGGATAGATTAACATAAATGTATAGTTATTTTCTATTTTTAATTTCGAATTTTGTTGCATCATAACGATGTTGCAACCAGATATTAATATAAATGTTGTTTCATAAATGAAATAGTGTAACAAAAATTATGAAACATGTTTTCCCCATTTAATTGGTTAATAGAATGTGGGATCATTGTCATAATTGATGATTTATATGAATTTTTAGATTTTTCATTGGCAAGAAACAATCGTCAGATCACTGTGGAGATGAATAATTTTATCCTTCCCTTTCTCTATTTTTCAATCCTTCAAAAGATCACCAAAAACACGGTTGGGTTGCAGATCAAGGAAGGATGAATGAAATTGGTACGATCTTCACTGATGAACGATCTAACCTCGAGGTAGATATTTTATTTTAATTGAATTACCTTTCTTCATTCATGGAATTGTTTGAAGAATGCAGGTCAACCTAGGAACATGTGTCCCATAGATCGATGACTTATGTGGGAGGTTTTTGATATCAGGATTTTGAATTAGAGATAAACATGTTATATTTTTAAATCTTCAAACAAATTTTGTTTAAATTCTATCTTGGAGGGATCGGGTCGACACGAATAAGGTTTGGATCCCTCTGTTATGGGAGTACTTGTGTTTATTGTGACTAAACCCCCCTATTGAGGGAAAGGAATCCTTGACCTCTTATTAGATAAAGTGACTATCCAAGGATCCCAAATGTTCTTGAGGATAAAAAAATACCATTAGAGTGGATCTAGTGGCATGTGGAAGAGACCATAGGCACGGTGGCATGCTGTAGTGGTGGACATGGTCTGTGGAAACAACAATAGGTAGGGCATAAACGTAGCACGCTACAGTAATTGGCTGCACGAGTGGACATGGTGAACTGTGCTATGTCCTGAATTTGGTGTGACATGGTATCGATAGATTGCAGTGGTGACCCATGTTGACCGTTGTTGGTGGGAATCGATGCACGCCACTTCCTGGTGGACTGGACCGGCCTGCCTCATGATCTGGGACACCAAGAGTGTTAGGCTACCCAGTGGGTAGTTCCATGTGGATCAATCCAGATCCAGGTAAGGTTGGACCTGGGTTGGGTTAGTGAACCCTAGACCGTGGCGGGTCGGGTCGGTCTAACCAGGCCTGATATGACTTAGACCCTACCATCCCATTTTTACTAAAACATCCATAACATAAAAACTTCTTTTTTAATTGATGATCCATTTCTAGAAATGGAACCCTAGTGATGATACCTTCAATTTTAACACTCCATGTGATTTTTCATGGATGTCGGTATATGACCAATGGCATGAGGTGTTGATTCTCCCAGAATCAAGCGCACTACAAGCATAAATCTCATGGAATGTTTTGATGTAATGTAAATGAAAAGCAGACCTCTTTGGCCCGATAGACAAGTGGACCTCAGTGGCCTGATAGGAGAGTGGAACTTAGTGGTCTGATATACGAGGGGACCTCAGTGGCTAGATAAATGACCAGACCTCATGTGACCAATTGATGAGTGTACCTCAGTGGACTGATAAACGAGGGTTCCTCAGTGGCCCAAGAGACGAGCTGACCTCAATGGCCCGAGAGATAAGAGGACCTGAGTGTGCTGGCAGACGAGTGGACCTCAGTGGCTCGACAGACGAGTAGACCTGAGTGTCTCGATAGATGGGCAGACCTCAATGGCCTGAAAGATAGGTGGACATAAGTGTCCAGGTAGAAGACAAGGCCTTATTGTCCTTGTTGTGAAGAGTAGACCTCGGAAGCTCAGTATACCATGGTGACTCATCGAGGATGATTCCCACGATAGGACAAGACAATCATCATTACGACTGATAGTCTTTCTTTCTACACTTTAGGTTATACCTATGTGGGATGTCCAATAATTTTGTTTTACTTTTACTTGCAGTCATTTCATTATGGTTTGTGGTCCATAATTAGTATTTTTTTAATCCCAAATTAATGGGCTTCACCCATATATGTAATGTCTTGTAAAAATGATCGACATTTTGATAGAGACTCTTGTGGTTGAGGACTATGCGATGAATAGTGATCTTGGATTGGAGAGGCATACTCCTACAACTTCTGGAAGCTATAAATAACCTACCATTCAGGTAATATTTCCTGAGCAAGAATTATCATATACCTTTTATTCACTTGGCTAAATATTGTAATTTTTTGAGTTTCACTACGGGAAAAATGGGCATTTGCGATGGGTTATTTGCGACGGGGATAAATCCCGTCGCAAATAGTCTTGTTAGAAACTTATTTGCGAAGGGGGAATTTTCCTGTTGCAAATAAGTAGGTATTTGCGACAGGTTAGCTTTCCCCGTCACAAAAGGACTGGCGCGCATTGTGCGCCAAATCGCGGGAAAGTCATTTGCGACGGGCGGTTACCGCCCGTCGCAAATAACCGGCGGCGGTAATAGCTATTTGCGACGGGAATATACCCCCGTCGCAAATAGTATGTCGGGGGTAACAGATATTTGCGACGGGAATATACCCCCATCGCAAATAGTATGTCGGGGGGTTATTATTTGCAACGGTACCCATCGCAAATAATACTATTTACGAGAGGTATCCCATCGCAAATAGTCCTGTCGCAAATAATATAACCTATAAATACCCCCCCATCCGTTTTTTTCATTCATTCTCAAACTCCATCTTCTCCTTCTCTCAAAACTCTATTTTTAGAGTTTAGTGTTTCTTAAGTTTACTATTTTTTTCGGAGTTGATATTGAAGATTTCAACAATGCTCAGATATCAAGCTCAGATCAATTTTAAAGGTATTTATGTTTATTTTAATTTAATATTTATTTTAAATTTTATATTAGTTTCAATTATTTTTAATTAGTTGTAATTTAATTATGTTTACATTGTTTTGTTACTTAATAAATTTAAATTATTAGTATTCATTGTTCATAGTTAATGATAATTAGGAATAATTAGTAATAATTTTCAATAATTAAGAATAAATGCTAATAATTAGTAATAAATAACAATAATTAGGAATAATTAGTAATAATTAACAATAATTTCTAATAATTAGTAATAATTAGTAATAATTAGTAATAATTACTGATAATTAGTAATAATTACCAATAATTAGTAATAATTAGTAATAATTACCAACAATTAGTAATAATTTCCAATAATTACCCATAATTTGTAATAATTAGTAATAATTACTAATAATTAACAATAATTAGTAATAATTACTAATAATTTGCAATAATTAGTAATAATTACCCATAATTCGTAATAATTACCAATAATTACCAATATTTAGTACTAAATAGAAATAATTAGTAATAATTACCAATAATTATTAATAATTAGTAATAATTACAAATAATTACCAATAATTACTAATAATTAGTAATAATTAATAATAATTACCAATAATTAGCAATAATTCGTAATAATTACCAATAATTTGTAAGAATTACAAATAATTATCAATAATAAGTAATAATTAATAATAATTATCAATAATTAGTAATAATTACCAATAATTATCCATAATTAGTAATAATTACCAATAATTATCCATAATTAGTAATAATTACCAAAATTATCCAAAATTAGTAATAATTATCAATAATTATCCATAATTAGTAATAATTACCAATAATTAGTAATACTTAGTAATAATTAATAATAATTAGTAATAATTACCAATAATTATCCATAATTAGTAATCATTACCGATAATTATCCATAATTTGTAATAATTAACAATAATTACCAATAATTATCTATAATTAGTAATAATTGGTAATAATTAGTAATAATTACCAATAATTACCACTAATTAGTAATAATTAATAATAATTACCAATAATTAGTAATAATTAATAATAATTACCAATAATTATTAATAATTAGTAATAATTAACAATAATTAGTAATAATTAGTAATTATTACCAATAATTAGTAATAATTAGTAATAATTTGTAATAATTACCAATAATTAGTAATAATTACCAATAATTAGTAATAATTACCAATAATTAGTAATAATTACCAATAATTATTAATAATTACCAATAATTAGTAATAATTAGAAATAATTACCAATAATTACCATTAGTTAGAAATAATTACCAATAATTATCCAAAAGTAGTAATAATTACCGATAATTATTCATAATTAGTAATAATTACCAATAATTACCAGTAATTAGTAATAATTAATAATAATTACAAATAATTAGTAATAATTAGTAATAATTACCAATAATTAGTAATAATTAGTAATAATTAGTAATAATTACAAATAATTAGTAATAATTACCAATAATTAGTAATAATTATCAATAATTAGTAATAATTACCAATAATTAGTAATAATTATCAATAATTATTAATAATTAATAATAATTACCAATAATTATCAATAATTACCAATAATTACCAATAATTAAGAATAATTACCAATAATTAGGAATAATTACCAATAATTAGGAATAATTACCAATAATTGGAAATAATTACCAATAATTAGGAAAAATTACCAATAATTAGGAATAATTACCAATAATTAGTAATGATTTGTAACAATTACCAATAATTAGTAATAATTATCAATAATTAGTAATAATTACCTATAATTAGAAATAAACACATTATTAAATTATTAGTTTATTTTATTATTAATATTAAAATTATATAATATTTTATATTATATACAATTCTCCTTTCATCTGTGTGTTTTCTGTCCCTACATGTAATATTTGTATGTGGAGACAGAAAACACACAGATTAAAGAAGAATTGTATATAATATAGAAAATTATATTATTTTAATATTATTAATAAAATATACTAATAATGTTATTATTTCTAATTATTGGTAATTATTCCTAATTATTGGAAATTATATGAATAATTACCAATAATTAGGAATAATTACCAATAATTACCAACAATTAGGAATAATTACCAATAATTAGGAATAATTTCCAATAATTAGGAATAATTACCAATAATTTGGAATAATTACAAATAATTAGGAATAATTACCAATAATTAGGAATAATAACCAATAATTAGGAATAATTATCAATAATTAGGAATAATTACATTATTACATTATTAGTATATTTTTTATTAATATTAAGATAATATAATTTTCTATATTATATGCAATTCTCCTTTCATCTGTTTGTTTTTTGTCTCCACATGTAATATTTGCATTCTTTATCAAAATTATCAATCTACCCACTAATAGAGAGGTGAAAGTGAATGCAAATATTACATGTGGAGACAGAATGTTAAACACACAGATGAAAGGAGAATTGTATATAATATAGAAATTTATATTATTTTAATATTAATAATAAAATATACTAATAATTTAATAATGTTATCATTACATAATATATATTTATGAAAAAAATAATATTAGTACTATGAAAACAATAAAAAATTTATATAATTTTAAAATTATCCATATTTATGACAGGTTTTGCTTTATTCTCAACATATTCAATTCTTAAAGGGTCAATTTTTAGGTATATCTCAATAAAAATATTTTGTCAGTCGTGTATGATGTATACTCTATAATTATGCTTGCTTGAGTGTTTTTTCTAACAAATTATTCAAAACCAGTAACGCTTTTATATTTTATAGAAAAATATGGAACAACGAGGTCGTCAAAAATCATTATTAGGTGACCGCATATAGATAAATAATCGTAGAAATCCAAACGGTTCTGGTTTAATTCCATAATATGTAGAGGGTGTGGAGACTATTTTATCATTTGTGGCATCAAATCCAGAATTTGTTTCAGAAGGAAAAAAATGCCCTTTTAGAAAATGTGCATTGAGAACGTTTGACATGTTTGACAAAGTGGGGGGACATCTCTTGCGTTTTGGTTTTCAACCAGATTATGTTTTTTGGTATAAACACGGTAAATGCAGTTCCAGAGCAGGTGATACCAACTTGATTCTGGATCCATCATGGTTTCAAGATTTAGTACATGATGTTGCGGGATCATATGTTCAACATACAGAAACTCCAGCTGATATAGCTTCAAATCCTGAGAAGGCACCGTCTGAATTTTATGAGTTGTTGAGTTCTACTGAGGATGCATTATATCCTGGCTGCAAGATTAGAAAATTAGAAGCAGTTGCAAAATTTATGGCAATCAAATCAGATAACGTAATATCAAACACCTGTTTTGACCAGATATTTTCTTTGCTTAAAACACTGTTACCCGAAGGAAATGTTTAGCCTACAAATTACTATGAGAGTAAGAGGCTGGTTCGAAATTTGGGACATACTTGTCAGAAGATTCATGCATGTTCAAATGACTTCATTTTTTATTCTGGGGAAAATGAGTCATTGGATAGTTGTCCCACATGTGGGAAACAGAGATATAATGAAGGAAAACATGGGAAGTCTGGTTTGATTCCTATAAAACAGTTGAGATAATTTCCGCTTACATCCACACTTCACCGTTTATTCATGTCTAAGAATATAGCGACAATGATGTCATGGCATAAAGAGAATATTTCAACCAATAAAAGATTGAATCATCCAGCCGATGGTGATTCATGGAAACATTTTGATAGAGTGCATCCATCATTTTCTTTAGAAGAAAGAAATGTTCGACTGGGCCTTTCCACTGATGGTTTTTGTCCATTCGGATCTTATGGTAGTCAATATTCATGTTGGCCTGTTTTTTTTACTCCGTACAATTTACCTCCATGGATGTTGATGAAGGAGCCATATATCTTTTTGACTTTGCAAATTCCAGGACATCTGAAGAAAAATATTTATGTTTATTTGAAACCATTGATTGATGAATTATGTTTATTGTGGAGTACTGGTGTCAGTACATATGATGTTGCAACGAAACAGAATTTCATACTGAGAGCAGCATTGATGTGTAAATTAGTGACTTCTCGGCTTATGGGATGTTATCGGGCTGGAGTACACATGGTCAGAAATCTTGTCCTTACTGTATGGGAGAGAACAAAGAATTTATGCTCATTCATGGAAAGAAACCTTGTTATTTTTACTGTCATCGCAGATTTATTCTTGCTAATCATCCTTTTCGCAGAAACAGATCTCATTTCAGAAAAGGAACAGTTGAAAGGGATGGACCTCCAAAAATTCAATCAGGTTCGGAGTTAAAATCACTTGTATTTTCATTAAATCCCATCACTTTTGGTCCCACAATAAACCAACAGAAAATTTCTGGTTTTGGAAAAGAACACAATTGGATTAAACGTAACATATTTTGGGATTTTCCATATTGGTCTGATTTGTTGGTCTGACACATGTCAGATGTCATGCATATTGAGAAGAACTATTATGATAATTTGTTTCATACAGTTTTGGATACGCCAGGAAAGAGCAAAGACAATGTAAATGCACGTTTAGATCTTGCCCAAATTTGGAGGCGTCCAGAACTGGAACTGTTTGAGAATGTCAGAACATAAAGGTTACTGAAACCAAAAGTAGCTTATACACTGTCTAAATAAAACTGTTTATTATTTTGTCAGTGGATTCCATATTTGAGACTTCCAGATGGTTGTGCATCCAATTTGGGTAGAAGTGTAATGAATGGTCATATTGCTGGATTAAAAAGTCATGATTGTCATGATATAATGGAAAGACTTCTATCTATTGGATTAAGAGGTATGTTGAATTCTGTGATTTGGGATTCCATAACAGACATGTCTCATTTTTTTCTGGAAATTTGTGCAGCTACAACAGATTATGATGCTCTATGCAAACATGAAGAAGATGTTGTTGTAATTATATATAAATTGGAAAAAATATTTCCACCGTCTTTCTTCGACTCAATGGAACATTTAATGTTACATTTTCCATATGAAGCCAAATGTGGAGGTCCAATACAATTTTGATGGATGTACCCATTTGAAAGATGCATGCAAAAATTGAAATGAAAAGTACGTAACAAAGCATATGTTGAAGGATCTATTGAAGAAGCTTATTTGCAAGAGGAAATATCTTTTTTCTCCTCCCATTATTTTGAATCTGAGTATCCTTCAAAACACAACCGAATGGGATGGAACAAGAGGAATATTGATGAAATCGACATTCAATTATCTGTTTTAAACCAGCTAGATCTTGGTTTTGGTGGAGTTTATGAACGCTGGATTTCAGATGATGAACATCACAGAGCTCATACGTATGTTATGCTCAACTGTGAAGAGATGACATCAGTTGTACTGTAAGGGTTTATATCACTTATTCTATCATTTATGTTACAGTAAATAACTTTGGTTTTTATAGGTTTTATGATAATCATATCCAGAAACAAATTCCACAAATTACAGCAGCTGCTCTCGAAGAACGTCGACTAAAAAATTTCTCTCAGTGGTTTCAAAAACTGGAAACATAAATTCTTTATCTTTTAGCAACTCATTCAATGTATAGTTTACTATATTGATAATTATTTCACAAATTTTCAGGTGTCTCGACATGCTTATAAAATTGACAAACGGCCGTGTATATTGAGTAACCCACCTTCCAAACTTGTTAAAACATATAATGCATATGTGGTGAATGGATTTCGATTTCACACACATGCATATGGGGAATCGAAAAAAAAACAATGATAGTGGTGTTAGCTGGAGAGGATCTCATCATCGAGAAAATGAAGTTGACTTTTATGACATACTTGATGAAATCATTGAACTCTCTTATCTTGGACAACATTGCATAACAATGTTCAAATTTCGGTGGTTGGATACATAGAGAGGCGTGTGTGTTCATAAGACTCATGGAATCATCGATATTAAATGTAAAATTGTTCTCGCAGTAAATGAACCATTCTTATTGGCTCAACAGGCACATCAAGTTTATTATGCAAAGTACTGTGCTACATCAAGAGACTTGACTGATTGGTGGAGTGTAATAAAAATCAAAATTCGAGACAATCAGTTTAGTCAAAGTGCATGTTCTTTCAAAGATGTGAAAAGAATTGATGTTTTTCATGACAGTACTCAAAATCAATATTTTTTACAAAGAGACATTAGTATCGATGACGACACCCAACATTTATGAGTCGGTGATGATAATGATGTTAATGATGTCACGTATGAATTTGAAATGGTAAGAGATGAAGCAACTTGAACTCGAATGGATATCGATGATGTTGAGGAGTAATATGAAGATGAAATTGACATATATGAAGATTATGATGAAGATGAACATTGATATAATTCCATGGTTGTTATATACAATCATAATATATATATATATATGTATATATAATAGTAATTATCAATTATTTGCTAACAACATTAACATTTTCTGTTTCAGATGGACGATGCCACATTTCGTGAGTTGGCGGATGCTGACCTGCCTTTTGATGCGGATGAGTTGCTGGCAGATGACCCTCAGCCTGCAGGCGCTCTAGGGAGTACGCGGAGTGGGCACGGTCTTGCACGATTGATGATTCCTTACCCCGTCCCCGAGCGACGTCCACGTCTTGGGTTTGATCCACGCACACGGAGGTGTGATAACCTGTGTGATAATCTGTGGATTTGACTAAGATTTCATTAATCTATTCACATAATAAATGTTTATTATTTGTACAGTTTTCCGCATATAGCAGTTGGACAGTGTAGTGCTATTTTGCGCAACTATTTCTCTCAGTTGTGGACCACATGGGAGTAGATTCCCATTGATGTGCAGCAGGCCATGTTCGGCCATTGGTTGGTACGTACGTAAATTAATAATTTTTATTTTGAAAATTATTTCATTTATAACATGATATTTTGATTTATTTGTAGGCTTTATGGTATCTGATCGAGGATACCATGCGTGACGCCATCCACAAGGCATGGGAGGTGGCCATGCATGATCGCTTTCGTCAGTTTTTTCACAATTTAAGAAAATATTCCACGAAGAAAGAAGGAGTGTCATATTTTGACGAGTCATATAGAGCACACCGAACAGAGTACATTTCATCCCATGTATGGGATGGATTATGTGCACACTGGTTGAGTGGTGCCTTTCAGAGGAGATCATCGCTGGGGAGGCAGAATCGGGGGAGACATGAGGTGACTCATCGAGCTGGGAGTCGTTCTTTCAGTACTCATAGACAACATCTGGTACGTACATTATTTATAAATATTTTATATAACTATAAATATTAATAGTTTATTTTTTATTCTTATAGGCTGTCGAGCACCCCGATATTACGGAGTACGACGTATATCAGAGGATGTATAGTGATCCTGCTACTGGGGAGCTCAGAGGTGATTATCATCATCACATCGTGGCCAGTATTATTTGTTTTCAAGTTTAAAAATTAACTGCATATAATATATTCACAATTTTAATTTTAAATAGCAACTACATGAGTCATATGAGGCCGCAGTGTTACAGACCCGGCCTGAGAGTCAGGCCGAGTCATCAGATCAGACCACTGGCCATCAGTTTGATGAGGCGACATGGATGCATGCCACCCAATATGCTTTCGAGAAGGGCCGAGTAGTTGGTATTAGCTCTCGACTGACTCCTGGAGATTATTATGACAGTGTTGCGATGTCGGCATCCTGCTCGGGAGGAGCTCGTGCATCTTCTTCTACTACACAATATGAGGATCAGTTGCGATCTCAGACTGCATTGATAGAGAGTCTCTGACAGGAGCAGGAGCAGATGCGTCAGTAGTAGTAGCAGCATGATGAGGAGCGTCGACGCCAGCAGCAGCTGTACGAGGAGCAGATGAGTCGGTGGCAGCAGCAGCACCATGAGCAGATGGAGTACATGCGCTGACTCACTCATGCTTTAGGGATGGAGTTTCCTCCACTAGCATCAGCAGATCCCCCCCTCCCCCCCTCCATCAGATTAGAGTTTGTTTTTATGTTATAAAGTTTGTTAAATCCAAATATGAATTTTTTTCTATTCGTAGTTTCTGTCTCATTATAAAATGTTAATAATATTATATTTTGAAATAACAATATTAATATTAATAATAATATTTTTTATATTTTATAATATTAAATTTAATATATATATTAAAATTTTATAATATTAAAATTTAATTATATTTTTTTTGTAATATTTTAATTATTTTAATATTTGAATGTAAAATAATTCTACTATTTTTATATTAATGAAAATAACTTATTAATATTTTTTTTATTTATGAATTATAATTCTAATATTATTATATTAATTAAATCATTTATTAATATTCTATTATTTTATATTTTTGAATTATAATTCTATTATTATTATATTAATTAAAATAATTTATTAATAATTTATTATTTTTATTTTTGAATTATAAATCTTTTATTATATTAATTAAAATCATTTAGTAATATTTTAATATTTTTTATTTTTGAATTATAATTGGATTATTATTATATTAATTAAAATAATCTATTAATAATTTATTTTTTTTATTTTTTTTAGTATTTGTGACGGGATACTATGCTCGTCGCAAATAGTATTATTATGATATTGATTAAAATAATTTAATAATAGTTTTTTATTTTTTTTAAATAGTAATTGCGACGGGGCCCCTCGCAATTACTATTTTAAAAGTTTTTACAAATATACGGTGTAATATTTGCGAAGGGAAGGAACCTCGTCGCAAAAAATATCTTTAGCGACGGGCTCATCGCAAATAATTGTTGTTGCGACGACATTTTCCACAACGGGCGATTTGCGACGGGCCCCCGTCACAAAAGTCCAATTGCGACGGGATCTCGTCGCAAATGACCCGTCGTAAATACCTGTTTTTCTAGTAGTGATTGTATTCTAGCCCATTTTACATATAGCTTGTACCTCATGTAATGCCCCGACCCTAGTTACCCAAAGTCAGTTCTTTATAATATTATATTGGCATTATCGCAATAGATCAAGTCCCAAAAGATTCATCAGTTTAGTATCCTTGGAAGTACTAGATACATACATAAGTTTTACATGACATTATAAAATGAAAAGATCAATATTTTTCCTCTTTAGGACACACTAATATCCCATATCCTATCCCTATAGGTCGAACGTAATATACATTTTCCCATCCAGTAAAAATATAACATATGGAAGGGGTGATCTCAGATGCTCAGTAAGGATAAATATATAACAGAAAGTATCATAAATAAGAATATAAAATATAAGGCAGTGTATAATACAAAAAAATCCTTTTAGTCAAATAAATTAGCATAATATGGATAAGATAAATCAAATAATGTAGTTTACTTGTTAACATGAATGTTATTCTAGTCGAATAATCACATGAAATATCAATAGATAATTTTATAATGGTGGAATGCATAATGTTGGACATCATAACCTTAGAGTCAATGCATCATGCCATGTCAAAAAATTAATATTTTGTCAAGCTCTTATTCCAAGATATTAATTTGTCTCATGAGACCGACCAAGATATCAAGGGGTTATAGAAGGCCCCAACCATCACATACTACATCCAATTCATTCCTCATATGAAAATGTTGAAACATTACATAAACAGTCAAATTAAAACTAGCATACAAAATTTTAATATTTTAACCATAACCCATGAATGGTTTAAAAATTAAAAATCCACAGTCAAACATATCACAAGACCTTTAACACATTATGGAATATTGTATCATAGTGAATCAACATAAAACAAGGGTAAAATACAAAAAATGATGTTGACATTGATGAAATCAATCCAAAAACTATTTTAGTGAAATATCTCTTTCTACTTTGAAATAATTTAAAATTAAAGAAAACAATTGTTTGGAAAATATTATTATAAGCTTTTAAGGGAAGATTTCATGGTGTTATAAAGGTGGAAAATGTACTCACACGTCAGAAAATTTAAAAAAATCCATTCATTAATTTTAATAAAATTTCATAAATTACCTTTTTTGGAAAACGACAGAAACATTCCTCTCAAATCATTTTATAAAAGTCAAACTAGGGTATAAATGAATTTACCCCATAGTCTATGAAAAAGTAAAATAATTATTTTAAATACATTATTATGGAACAAAGATGTGTATGATAAAGATGTCCCAGAAGACACTTATATATAAATAACCTCAGAAAATATATAGAGATTGTAAAATAAACACTTACCTTGTAATTTTACATAGTTGATGGTACGTTAACCTCCAATATAATGGTGAAATATTTGTTAATAAACTATAAAATTACCACATACAGAAATATGGTATCATATATGATCCTCTATCATTTCATTGATAATAATACTTCAGTAGTATCATTGTTTTGGGTGTAAACTGATTTATTTCACTTTGTGTGTTTTGTTACTTTTTTCTTGTTTTTTTGGATAGGATGTATTTGATTAGTATCCAGAAACAATAGTTTTAATCATAAAATTAATATTATTCTAGAATGGTTACGATGGGGAATGAAATCATATCGCATCATGGAGACGATAAGTTGTACGTACGCATGAGAAAAAAATATCATTCTATTGATAATGAAATCGTATTTGATTGGATGGTATATTATTTATAAATAATAATTAACATTTTATATTAATTATTTTCATAGATTATTAATCATAATTATAAACATCCAAATAAGGAATTGTTTACTAACAAACTCCACCACGATGTCGAGATGGTACGTTGTACATAGGCACGTATGGTAACGTTGTTATTCAAAAGATGTAAAGAATAATGAATATGGTTGTACCATATTTTTAATAACATCAATGTATGTAGAAGTCATTGTAGTTATTATATTGGTATTGAAACAACATATAAAGTGGGAGTGGAAGAAGATAAAAGCATTTAAATAGGTGATGAAATGATTACTTTTTCTTCTAGTTCTTCCTTTTGATTACAAAAAAATGTTCTTCAGAGGATGGATTTTCAATCGATGTAAGGCCTCTAGGATGAAGTGAGAGTAGTGTGGAGGATATTTGAGAAGGGTTTGGATGAGACAAATGGATTTGGAGGTGAAAATTTGAGAGATGTGGAAGTTCCCTTTTATAAAAATGTGAGGGGAAATTTAGGATAATCTTCAAATATTATTTTATTATAAACTCATTTTCATTTTCTAACAGCCACAAATGGATTTATTTCTATTATAGGGTGGGTATGTTTCTAAATAACATCAAACAATTGGTTTTAGAAATGTTTAGGTCACCATATTAACCTTTTCATTTATATTTAACTCTTGGTTAAATAGTTTAACATTTAACATGTCCCTTGTATTTTTATATTACATAGTTAATAAAGTTACTAAAAATTTCCAACTGAACCTCAACATGTTCGTTAATGACATATCTAACCTTAACTATATTATTTGGACAAATATTATATTTTTAAGAGTGTTATATCATTTAATAAAATAATATTTGTTTTAAAAACTCATTTATGTCAATTTTGACACTATTACATATTTGGTGTTTGTGAAATTCATAACAACATTGTTTCAAAAAAAAAATTTAATCAACCCTAATATGTAATTTTAAACTATAAAATTCGTGGATGGAATCAATAAGTCCAATTTACATTAATTTTAATATTTATAACATCAATTATTTAAATCATCCATTAATAGGGTAATTACTTCATCATCATTGTGTGATTAATAAATGTAGTTATTTAATGTATAAAAATTATAAATAAAATTCCATTATATTGGAAATATTGTTATATTTATATTTAATACCTATAGTTGAATTTATATTATGTTTAACCCTATATTAATGTTTTTTTAGTTATTAAACATTAAATTTAACACTTTAATCACTTCATTAAATAAATTATAGTAAATATGCTATTTTAATCCAAGTGGATCAAAAAGGATCATGTTTTATTTCTAAGGTTGATTTTGTTCAATATAAACTTATCCAATAGAAATAGGACATGTTTTGGTGAAATAATAATATCAATTTTACCTTTAGTTTCCCTATATACTTTTAACTATAGTAAATAAAATTCCAATGTTACTATTTTCCAAAAATTATTTTCATCATTTTGAACCACATTTTACGTACTAATGTCAACTGTGCCTCTCAGATTTTTGAAATTCAATTCCCTGATGTGGTAAGATTGCATTTTATTTAAATTTGAAAATGTGCCGAGTTAGTGGGTAAAAGAAGTTAAAAAGTTCAATTAAATTTTATATATCTAGTCTTATTATAAAATGACTCCAATAAATAACATTAGATTAATATAGGTGTTATGTATCAAATATAAAATTAAAATATTTTTAAATTTGAAAATATTTTTTTTTAATAAAATTTATATTGTAACGCAGTGTTCTTCAAAATTCATAAAAAAATTGAACGATTTCAGAAAAATACCAAAAACTCACCCAAATTTAATTTTGATATTCTGAAACCAAAATTGAAGTCCACTTTGAAGAATAAAATTTATAAAATTTCAAAATTTGGGTATTATTCTTCATAAATACTTTTAAATGACTAGTTTTATTTGATTCAGTGTTCTAGAAATCAAAGTTGTGTACAACACAAACTATTGTATTATTTCCAGAGAAACGTACCATGGATTCTTGGGGTGTTACATTCATTCATCCTTCAAAATATTTTCATCATCTAAATTTATATAATACTTTTGAATAAAAATATTTAGGTGGTTCTTCATTATAATTTTCTCAGGTTCCCACGTATCGTCTTCCATTTTATAGTTTCTCCAAAGAACATTTACCAGACGAGTAGTCTAGTATCTCAAAAATTGTTCTCTGGTATCAAGAATCTAGATAGGCTCTTAACAATAAGACAGATCAGGTTACAATTCATTTTCTTTATATGTGAGTACATGTGTTGGGCCAAGAATTTATTTTCTTAATATTGATACATGGAAATGTCATGACCTTTGGAGAGACTTTTCGGAATTTCCAAATAGTAAGATAATCTCCAATTAGTTCTATTATTTTGAAAGGTCTTATGTACTTAGGACTTAATATTCCATTCATAAAGAATCATTTAACACCCTTCCATGGAGATACCATCATGAAAGAATGATCTCCTACATGAAATTCCAAATCATTCAATCGGTTATCGTCATAGATATTTTGACTACTTTGAGATGATTTGATATGGGTTTGGATAATCTTCACCTTTTCCAGTGTTTCATCAATAAGTTATGGGCCTTGACATTTTCTATCACTGACATCTTCCGAACATGTCAGTGTGAAACATATTTTTCCATATAACACTTCATATGGTTCCATCTAAATACATGTATGGAATTAACACTATCTAAACATTTCAAACCATGTATGGAATTAACACTTCATATGGTGCCATCTGAATACATGTATGGACTTAACACTTTATTTGGTGCCCTTGTTTTTAAAGGATGAACATAGATTCCATCCTTAGAGACAATATGGTCAAGAAACGAAATTTCTTAGAGCCAGAATTAACACTATCTAAACATATCATGTAACACATTTCTTATATGATTATATAGTACAGTGCACAAATTATTCTCATGATCATAGTAGATTTTGGATATAGCAAGATATTTTTAATAAATACCACTGCAAAGTCATCATGAAATTCCTTTAAAACAATATTTATTAGAACCATGAAAATATAGGCTGCATGAGTAAGTACAAAATGCATTATTTTAAACATGTTATACCCATACTATGTTTATAATACTATAATTGGAATGTCTTCCACTTTCATGCACAGATAATGGTATCCAATCGAAGATCAATCTTTGAAAAAAATTTATCTCCATGAAGTTGATACAATAAATCATCAATGCACGGTAGGGGATAATTTTTCTTTATTATTATTTCATTTTTCTCCCAATTGTTAATTCATAACATCATAGATCCATATTAATTATTAATAAAAAGAATAAGGGATCCCCATAGAGAATCACTAGGAAGAATAAATCATTTATTACTCAATTAATTTTGTTGTTTATTTTGTCCCACTAATTATATAGCGGAAATTCTATTAGGGGTCATTGATATGGGCTTTGAACAATGAATTATGTCAATGGAAAACTCAATTTATTATTATAGATGATGTCCATATAAATAATCTAAAAACACATCATCATATTCATGCACAATAGGTATTTCCTCTATTTCAACATTATTTTAGTAACACATTGTTATTTCACTCCCTTCATCCCCGATAATTAAAATTAGTAGAGCTACTGAAGGTGGATCTAGATGATAATCATATCGTGAAGTTTCATCTCTAAATATAAGGTATTCATTATCATCATCAAATATTGTATCCTCCTTATTATTATGAGAAATGTTTTCATCATAGTCCAAAATACAATCCATACAGAGGATTATCCCAATTTCAATCATGGGTATAACAATATGAACTGCAGATAAAACACATTTATATTCCACAATGGTAACTAATTGACAAAACATTGTGGCAATTATACTTACCTTATGAGTTTTGAGTGATAACTCCCTTGTTATTTCAAATTAGAAATATATAATTTTCTTGGAAAACTAGGAAGATATGAATGAATACGATGATCTAGAATCAAATAAAGCATTGCCTAATTTTGAGTAAATGATTACTGTAACTCCATCCACATCATTGGAAACTTCAACCTCTACAGTAGTGTTCATATAAGCTTTTCGTTTCTCCATTGTCCTTTTATAAGGTATGTTTCCTTGGAACATAGAACATTCATTTTTTAATTCCCCAATTTTCTTCAATTGCAGAAATAAAAATTCAAAGCCTCTTTCATTCCATTGAAATCACAATCTTTTTGGTCTTATTCTCCACACATGTACCAAACTCTCAACCCCATCAGGCTATAATCAGGGTATTTCCTCCCATATTTACTATAGGTAGGACAATAAACTTTTCCCTTCATCCCCTTATTTCTTTTTTCAGAGTGTTCAACAGATCTTTTTACCCTTTATCCACTACAAATTTATAAGACAAAGAGAATTCCTTTTCTTTCTTGATAGCACACGAGTATATAAATTCGTACGATGAGATTTATTGTGACACAAATGCATGACTGATAAGTTCTTTTAAACTATCAAAGATTTTATGAATAATACTTTTTGGGTTACATATATAATCTGCAACATGCCTTGATAACCTTATAATGTGTTCCTCATACATTGTAAAATTCTCATCCTCCTTTTTCCTCAGACTCATAAATTGACGTTCCAAATCAGCTTGATGTTCACGAGGAAATTATTTTTCTATGAAAAGATCTTTAAATTACCTATATTAAATATTTGATATATCATAATCTTTCTTTCTGTTTTTATTTAATGAACATGATTGATATGTATCTCCTGATAAAGGATAAACATCCATGACACACTTTTCCCTCTCGCTACTCCCCAAAGCCTGAAATTTTTTCTCTACGAAACTTATCTTTTTCTCAGCATGAAATGGATTTATAGTCTCATTGAATGTTGGTATTTTTTCCTCATGAATTGGTCTAACATTAATCCATTGGGTTGTGTATTAAGATGCTCTATATGATTAAGGTTATTATACATAACCCGAGTGAGGTTGCCCAGTATGGTTATAAGATTTTAGACACCAGTTGCATCCCTAGATCACCTATAATTATCTTGAGTAGGATGGAATCCCCTACATGGATTATGTGCATTGATACAGTTTACATTTTTTCAACATGAATCCACTTCTAAACAGTGATATAGACTAGATTATTTTATGAATCAGAATGCATAATTACAATATACTAAAATATGTAATATAAATTGAACAATTTAAGCACACAATATTTAATGATAAAAAAGTTTCTTTGGGGAATTATATAATCATAAATTTTTAATAATGGTTTTGTAAATAAAATGTGAATTATCCTAACCCTATCCATGAGGATTGTATAACCAGGTGCACAGTAATTCCTATTGTTAGGTACAAGGATACTCTAGGTCATACCCTAAACAACATTTTGAAGTTTTGATTCTTAGGTACATCTGTTCTAGAACTACCTCCACATATAATATCCAGATATGGATGCATATATTGGAAAACACACATAAAATCTATATTACCGTTTTTTTATGTTCTTCAATGATAATCCTCAAAGTATATATTAGGGTAACGTTCTCTAGTCATAGTTCTAAATCTAGTTTCCTAGGTTTGTATTTAACTTCCTCTAATACCAAATATCATTCCCCGACCCTGGTTACCTAGCGTCAGTGCAATATTATATAACATTGGCATGATCACAAGAGATCAGGCCCCGAAAGAACGATTATTTTATTATTGTTGGAAGTACTCGATACATACATAAGTTTTACATTACATTATGGAATGAAAAAACAACATTGTACCTCCTCATAACACACTCATATCCCTAATCCGATCCCTAAAGGGGGATATTAATATTATTATTCTCAACATTGGAAAAATAAAACATATGAAAGGGGTGAGCTCAGATTTTTAGTAAAGATAATAATATAGTGGAATCATTCATAAATACACATGATAAATTTAAGGCAACATATACGACTAAAACACAAGCCTTTTAGAAATAAAATTCCGCATAATATGGAAAAGATATATCAAATAATGTCACTTACATGTTGACATGAATATTCTACAAGTCGAATAATCACATTAAATTTCAATAGTTGATTTCATATTGATGGAATACATTATGTCAGACATCATAACCACATACTCAAGGCCTCATATGAAGACTAAAAATAAATTTCTTTTCAAGGCCTTTTGTGAAGACACTAACTTGTCTCATGATAACTAATGATGCCTAGAGGGGCTCTAGCAGTCCCCACCCTTCACATTCTATGTCCAATGCATTCCCTATATGAAAAGGATGAAATATAAATAAAAATTCCTATTAAAACCAGAATGAAAAATGTTAATTATATAACCATAAACCATGAATGGTATAAAAATAGCACATCCATAGTCAAATATATCACAAAACCTTCAATACGATATGGGAGATTGTATCATAATGAATCAACTTCAAAAAAATCATAAAATCCATCAATGGATGTTGACATAGATGAAATCAATCGAAAAAAGTATTTGAGTGAAATATCACATTCTACATTAAATTTATTTAAAAGTAAAGAAAATATATATTTTGAAACTATTATTATAAAACTGTAAGGGATGCTTAAATGTTTTTACAACGGTGTAAAATGGATACACCCGCCACATAATTTAATAAAACATTCTTTCCTAAATGTGTTGAAATGGTCATAATGAATGTTGTTTGGAAAATGACAAAAATATTCCTTTAAATGAATTTTTTAAAAGTCAAGCAAGGATATAAAATACTACATCCCATAATGGAGAATATAGTTAAAAAATTATATGAATTAAACTTTTATGAAACACTTATTTGGATGATAAATAGGTCCCTGTAGAAACCTACGTGTAAACAACCATGGATAATAAAGAGAGACTGTAAAACTAAGCCTTACCTTGTAATTTTTCTTAGTAGAGGGTATGATCACCTCTTGTATTTTGGTCAAATAATTTTTATTAAATAATGAAACATCCAAATACATAAATATTATATCATATATGATTCTCTAATATATCATTGTTAATAATATGTTAGGAGTTCGGGTATAAATGAATTCATTTTTCTTTATATTTTTTGTTATGTATGTCATGTTTTTTATGGAAATGATATATTTAATTCAATTCAATATTTAAGTTACGTCACTAATCATTATTTTTAATCATAAAATGAATATTATTCTTCAATGTATATGATGGAGAATGAAATATTTTCACATCGTGGAGATGGTAAGCCGTACATATGCAATGGAGACCATATCATTCCATTAATGGTGAAATTGTATGTAACTGTATGGTATATTATAAAAAAATAATAATTGAAATTTTATATATTTTATTTAAATAAATTATATATCATTATTATATCCATCGAAATAATGAAATGATGAATAAGAAATTACACCACGATGTGGATATTGTAAGTCATACGTACGCACGTATGGCGTCTTCTTCATTCATAGTATTTATAGAATAATGAATATGGTTTTAAAATATATATAATAAAACAATTGTATGTATATGGTATTGGAGTTATATATTTCTATGGAAATTATAATGAATGATGAAGTTTAAGAAGAAAAGAACTTTGAAAGACGTGATGAAATAATTACCTATTCTTCGCGTGATTCCTTTTGATTTGAACAAAATGGCTCATTATGATATATATTTTTTCTCGATTTAAGGCCGCTTATATTAAGTGAGGATAGTTTGGAGATGATTTTAGTAGGGTTTGGCCATGCCAAATAGCTTTTGAGGTATGAATTTGAGAGAAGGGTATGCCACCTTTCATTATAGAGGTGAGGTGAACTTTAGGAAAACCCTAAAATATTAATTTACTATAATAACATTTTCATATTCTAATAGATTAAAATGAATTTATTTCCAGGATATGGTGGGTATGTGTCGAAATCCATTCAACCAATAGGTTTTATACAAGTTAACTCATTATATTAACCTTATCTTTTAGATTTAACTCTTGATTAATTAGATTAACATTTACCATGTATCCTTTTATTTTTATATTAAATGTTTAATAAAATTACTATAAATTCAAAGAGAACCTCAAGTTGTTAATTAATGACATATCTAACATTATCTAAGTCCTTTGTCTGAATATTAAATTTTTAGAATAGTATATCATTTAATAAAATTGTGTTAATTTTAAAAACTCATTTATGTCAAATTTGACACTATTTAGTACTTGGATTTTGTGAAATAAATAAATAATTTATTACATTTAAAAAAATATATTTAATCAACCATAACATTTCATATTCAACTATAATTTTTTAATGGCATTAAAGTTTCAATTTACATTTATTATTATACTTATAACATCAATTATTTTAATCATTCGTTAATAAGGTAATTACTACATCATTATTATGTCAAAAATAAATTTAATTATATAATGTATATATAACACCCCGAATTTTTCAAACCTCTTAAATGAAAATTGGGTGTTTTGTGCTATTGATGTTCTCTCTTTAAAACAATCATAATGTAAAATATAAAAACACGCAACTTTTATTTATGAACTCTACACTGATGGGTCTTACAATTTTTGGGTTACATGAAAAGCTCATTAACCAAATATCCCAACTAAGAACCCGATTACAATAATGGGAAGACTGCTTTAAACTACTAAGAGCCCGAGAATGCGGTAGGGGTTTCGATCATCCATCATAAGGAACATAAGGATTGCTGAAGCCACCGCGACCGTGCTCAGCACCAAGGGGATCACACGAACCATCTTTGTTTCTCCTTCAGTCACCTGGGGTAAGGGACACCCCGAGACTAGACCCTTTTTATAAGCTCCCCAATCGGACCGTTGGACCTCAAACGGCTATATTTTCGACCGTTGTTTTCCCAAAGTATCCAATGTTTTGTTTTTGACCGTTGGTTTATTTTTACCGTTGGTCCTTCTTATCCTCTATGTTTTATTTTGACCGTTTGAAATTAAATGATTTACCCCAAAAAGGATCGTAATGATAAATGTGTATTTTTGCTTTAATATTTTAAAATGACATCACTGTTAATTTAGTTAATTTATCTCTTTTTTCCCGAAATTTTATTTTATGCTTCAAATGGAGAAAATTAATATTATTGTTTTCTTCCACTATAAATATTAATTTTAATGATGAAACGTTTATTTTCTAATTATATTAAACCTAATGGATTCTTATGAGTTATATATATATTGCATCAAATTAGATATTTTATTTCTTTAATTTGACATTTGTTAACTATTTTGGAAACTACGTCAAATTATGGTTTCTTCTACTCATGTGTTTCGTAATTATAACAACGCGCTATGATTAAATATAGTTACGTTTAATAATAATATTTAATTAATAATATTAAGGTAATTAACGAACAAAGGAAACTAAAATATATATATCTACATATATATATTTTCATGTTAGCATAATTTTATTAAGTTACCATACTTTATAAAATTATGTTTTCTTCAATATAAAATGAAAATTTAGTACTTTGAAAATTTGGGTTAAATAATATTTTTGTTTTAATAACTTTTAGATATTAACATATAAATTTTAAATTTAGATAAGTAGCAATAAATAAAGGATAAGTTAAATCAAATTATATGTTTTTATGAAGGAAATAGAGAAAAAAATGAAAATATAATTTATGTTTCAAATAGGGGTTTAATAGTTTAATATATACATGTATTAATAACCCTTGAATTAGGATAATATTTGTTTATTAATAAGTTTATAATAATGATTTTTATAATAGGTTTAATAAAACAATAAAATGACTTTTTTTAAGATAAAAACGTTGAATTAAAATAATTAAATATAATATGTAATACGTTAAAAAGAAAAACAAAACCGCGTGTTTTTTTTAAACCCCGCATCGACGGCGGGCCGTCCGATCTCTCCATATTTTAATCACAGACGTCCGTCGTTTTCCAGCCATCTTCCTCCTCGCGCTGCTGTTTTTTTTCCTTCCTCCTCATCGCGCCGCTGAACCAGTGGGGTATGCCCTTGTTTCCTTCGCCAAAGCCGACAGCGGTTACCTCTTGTCAACAGGTCGGCACCGCCCCTTAAGACCCAACCTCGGTTCCATCGTCGCCTCTCCCTGCTTGTTTTTTTTAACCGAAAGTTGCACCGAAGCCAGGGTTATTAATTCGGGCTTTGTTTCCAAGCACCTCCTTCGGAAACCTCTGAGACCTCATCTCCCCCTAATGCTCTCCTTCTCTTTGAACTAGTAATGGAAATCCGTTGTTTATTATGATCTTCTTCAGTACGACACATCCTTTTATTTACGGTATATATATGTATATGTTTATATAAATACATATATATGTATGCAAGGCCGTAAAGAAGTTCTTTATACCTGTTTTCACCTCTCCTGTTTTGTGAATCGAACGGAGGCAAGGGACAAGGCTTGCTTCTTTTCTTTATTTGCTTCAGTATATACATACATATATATATGTTTATATATGTAAACCTATATGTACATACACCTTGTTGATACCCTTATGCATGCCTTTGAGGAATGTTCTAGTCCGTTTCAGTTTGGGAGTCCCAAAATCGGGGCCTTTACAATGAAGGGGAATCTGTTGTTTTGTTTTCCTACACATCAATGATTATATATATATACGTATATCCACTTTTTATATAAAAATATGTATTCAGGACCATATAAAACAATTCATACCCGCTTTCCCCGTTCTAAAATCGAACCTGAGTAAGAGGGATTTTTTTTTGCCTTGACGTTATACTTGGTTCGATTAGGATTCATGTATACACATAGTTATATGTATATACATAATCTTACACATAAATGGAACTTTCATGCATACCAGGTAACTTTTTTTTTCTTGTTTCTAGTTACCGGGTATCTCTTAACTAAACCTTGAAAACAAGTAGAACTAGTAATTGACGGTTTTACCTTGAGTTTGGTTCGGTCGATCATATAAATATGTATAATTCCATAAATCATATTTTTTCTAAATTTTATTTTTCTTATAAGGAATATTCTGAAATTAGTAACCATTACTTTTTATATAAGTAAAGGGATTTTATCGTTTTACATTGTTTTAGTTTCAAGTAGACCAGATATATATACTTAGGTATGTATATGGGTACATAAGTATGTAAATATCTATAAAAGCATACTCTTATTTAATTGTGTACACATAATTTCAGAATACATAATGGA
This sequence comes from Viscum album, assembly GCA_963277665.1. Classification (NCBI taxonomy): domain Eukaryota; kingdom Viridiplantae; phylum Streptophyta; class Magnoliopsida; order Santalales; family Viscaceae; genus Viscum; species Viscum album. Next base: position 38,560 of record CAUJRU010002995.1, read on the forward strand.
TGAGTATGATCACTGTCTATTTTCTTTTTTTTTTCCTTTTTTTTATTTTGGTATAATGTGATGAGTTATTAAAATTTTATATACCCTTTATAATTATTACTCCAAAGAACGATACAAAGACTATTTATATACCTAGTTATATATATGATGAAGATTAAGGATTGGTTTAATGTCAAAATGACTTCTCCAATTGAAAATATTCATTTATCAGCATTTTGACAATTCATGCACTTTTTGTAAAAATGTGTGGCGTGAACCCCCCTTAAGCATTTATATGTTTCCAAGTGAATGTGTTTTCAAAATTTCAGTTTCCAAAAACTTTTTTTTCATTTAATTATTATCAGGACTTGGTTATATATATATATAATTATAGACACATACGTTTCTAATAATTTTAATGGATGCTAAGCCAACATGTGTATTGCACCGGTGGACCAGCTTAACCTGAAAATTTATGTACCCTCAATGAAATTTATACTTGTAAAGAATGCGTTTTTCATTTTTAAAGAGATGAAATATGAATTTATGGTTTTATTTAATGAACATGATGAAATTTTACATGACAATCCGTTATGTTCAGTGTTCCATTTATTTTTTCATGTGCAAGAGTAAGTTGATTTAGTTTATTTACATGAATGTTTAATCTGATGCCAAAAGCCTAGTTCTTTTTACATCTACGATATGATCCCCCTCAAGTCATGAATATGTATGTAAAAATGAGTTTTTATTAATAATGTATGAAACCCTATAAATTAATGACCATGTCAAGATATGTGAGGGATGTATTGGACTTAAATGTTTATGGACGGGTGCGCCCGGAATTATACAGCACTCCAATGCATTGGGTAAAGCAAGAGTCTCATGAGACGTTATGTGCAACGGTCTTGGGGAATAGGCTTGGCTCGTGCTATCATGTGCAATGGTCTTGGCGAATAGCCTTGGCTCGTGATATCATGTGCAACGGTCTTGGCGAATAGCCTTGGCCCGTGCTATCATGTGCAACGGTCTTGGCGAATCGCCTTGGCTCGTGCTACCATGGGAAACGGGATTTGCATTTGGCCTTGACCCGTACTAAAGTTATGTTTTAAGGTCTTGACGTGAGGTCTTGACAAAGTCCAGTATTATGCATCCCCTCTGCTTGAAATGATAAAGGTCAACCAGGGGTTAGTTTAACTAACAGGACAACCCCTAGTTGAAAGCTCCCATGACTATGAAAATGAAATTCTTATGTCAAGAACTGTTTTTCATTTGGTAAACTGATAGATGAACTGTATATTCTCATGAACCATGACATGCACGTTTTCCCGGCATAGTCACACATTTCATTTTTAGAATTTAAGTAACCTTGTTGAATATTATGCATTGTTTATGTTGCGCTCTCTGATCATGTTTACTTTGGTGTTTATTTCATGTACGTGCTTCTTTATGCAAGTGGTTTTCAATGAAAGATGGATTTCATGTTTTAAGAAGGGATAATTTTATTCTCTTCAAAAATATTTCTTTGAGATAGGATTTTCTTAAAATGTCTTTTTTTAACCCCTTACTGGGCATTTTTTCTCACCCTACGTTATGTTTAAAAATTTTCAGGCATGGTATGTACTGATGAAGTTAATCAGAGCAGCTGGTTTCCCAGAATCCTGAGGCTCGCGATGTTCTATAGTCATGGGACATGATATTTATTTTTTAATAATGTAATGATAAGTATATCATGTCTCATGAGGCACCCTGGGTTTTGGGGGTCTCTACAGTTGGTATCAGAGGATAAGGTCAGGCAACTCTGGAAAACCAGGTGATATAAATATATTGCTAAGACTAAGTAAAAATGTTATAACTTTCAGATGGCAGATGTACCTACCGACCTTTTGTCACTTCCCATTGAGGCTCTAGATAACATTATATCTCTATCCAGTCGCGATGAATTTCTAAACTATGCCCAAATTCGGATGACGTTTAAGCACTTGTATGATGTGTCAAACTCATCTAGGGTGCTTAGTCTCCACCGGGGAATGGGGATGGATTATCTCCTAATGATGATGACCCGGTTTCCCTCATATGAACGTCGGGGAAGGTATCACGAAGGACTCTTCCGAGTGTTTACAAATGGCAAGGAATTTGGCACAATGCTAGATAACCCTTTTCAAAATCTGGTGCTTCTAGAGACCTTCGAGCGGCTTATCTGTGCTAGGTCCTGCACTATGGCTTCTTGGTCTAGTTAATGGACTTCGGAGCGTTGGAAAATGAGTCCACGGGTGTGTCTCTTAGGCATGAAGTGTACACCGATGTTTCCCAACTCCACACCCCTCACACTAAACTCAAGAGGCGTTATAAATATTCCCATGAGTTTAGTCCTGTATGTTCATCCTCTGTGTGGTTTGAAGAGTTAGGAAGTTTTGCCACTCTTTGTGGCGTACGTCTTGTGAACTCAGACTTTTCCATGTAAACTTTTTCATAAATGGAAATTTCTTGTTTCCTTTCATGTCTCCACCTTATCAGTGTTGTTAAGAGTTTCCCTTCGATGTTTGTTTTCAGATGGCTAGACAAACGAACTTGTCATCCCTACCCGATGATCTAGTGGAAGTCATCTTGATCAAGGCATGCATGGAGGATTACCCATCCTTTCTCCACCTATGAGGGTCTTTCCAGCGTTTGCTCGATCTAGCAAATAGTACATAGATTCTTCGGTTATGTCAAGAGAATGATCGCGTCTTTCACATCATCGCTGCTGCTCAACTCCCCTCCTATAGGCGATGGGGAATGTACTTTGAGGGCCTGTTCCAATGTTTCACTCTGGCACAAAACGTTTCTGCCAGAGCGTGTTTCCTCATGGCCGCCCAGGATGGCCAGCTCAGTGCAGCTTATATGTTCCAAGTCCTGAACCTCAGTCTCCTCAACCGCATCATCCCTCTCGACTACCTCAAGGATGATGTGGCCAGAAGAGTCATCATGGAGTTTATCTACTCGGACGTATCCGAGCTTTGCATCACACGATCCTCCCTTTGGAAGCCCGTGTGCAGTACACACGACCAGGAGTTCAAGGAGAACTGTTCGTGGTGCATCTGGACTAGGGAAACTGAAGAGCTGTGTGCCAACTTTGGTGTCCCGTTTATAGAGCCAGATCCACTGTTTCAGTAGAGTTTTACGTTTGGGGTTTCAGTTTCCCCTTTTTTTTATGATATAATTGCGGGGACGCAATTCTTTAATGGGGGAGATAATTTAACACCCCGAAGTTTTCAAACCTCTTAAATGAAATTTGGGCGTTTTGTGCTATTGAAGTTCTCTCTTTAAAACAATCAGAATGTAAAATATAAAAACACGCAACATTTATTTATGAACTCAACACTGAAGGGTCTTAAAATTTTCGGGTTACATGAAAAGCTCACTAACCAAATTTCCCAACTAAGAACCTGATTACAATAATGGGAAGAATGATTTAAACTACTAAGAGCCCGAGAATGCGGTAGGGGTTTCGATCATCCATCATAAGGAACATAAGGATTACTGAAGCCACCGCGACCGTGGTCAGCACCAAGGGGATCACACGAACCATCTTTGTTTCTCCTTCAGTCACCTGGGGTAAGGGACACCCCGAGACTAGACCCTTTTTATAAGCTCCCCAATCGGACCGTTGGACCTCAAACGGCTATATTTTCGACCGTTGTTTTCCTAAAGTATCCAATGTTTTGTTTTTGACCGTTGGTTTATTTTGACCATTGGTCCTTCTTATCCTCTATGTTATATTTTGACCATTTGAAATAAAATTATTTACCCCAAAAAGGATCGGTATGATAATTTTGTATTTTTGCTTTAATATTTTAAAATGACATCAATGTTAATTTAGTTAATTTATCTCTTGTTTTTCCCGAAATTTTATTTTATGCTTCAAATGGAGAAAATTAATATTATTGTTTTCTCCAATTATACATATTAATTTGAATGATGAAATATTTATTTTCTAATTATATTAATCCTAATAGATTTTTATGAGTTATATATATATTGCATCAAATTAGATATTTTATTTCTTTAATTTGACATTTGTTAACTATTTTGGAAACTACGTCAAATTATGGTTTCTTCTGCTCATGTGTTTCATAATTATATCAACGCACATTGATTAAATATAGTTACGTTTAATAATAATATTTAATTATGAATATTAAGGTAATTAACGAACAAAGGAAAATAAAATATATATATCTACATATATATTTTTTCATGTTAGCATAATTTTATTAAGTTACCATACTTTATAAAATTATGTTTTCTTCAATATAAAATGAATATTTAGTACTTTGAAAATTTGGGATAAATAATATTTTTGTTTTAATAACTTTTAGATATTAAAATATAAATTTTAAATTTAGATAAGTAGTAATAAATAAAGGATAAGTTAAATCAATTTATATGTTTTTATGAAGGAAATAGAGAAAAAAATGAAAATATAATTTATCTTTTAAATAGGGGTTTAATAGTTTAATATATAGGCGTATTAATAAACCTTGACATAGGATAATATTAGTTCATTAATAAGGTTATAATAATGATTTTTATAATAGGTTTAATAAAACAATAAAATGAATTTTTTTAAGATAAAAACGTTGAATTAAAATAATTAAATATAATATGTAATACGTTAAAAAGAAAAACGAAAACGCGTGTTTTTTTTAAAACCCCACATCGACGGCGGGCCGTCCGATCTATCCCTCTTTTAATCCCAGTCGTTCGTCGTTTTCCAGCCATCTTCCTCCTCGTGCCGCTGTTTTTTTTTCTTCCTCCTCGTCACGCCGCTGAACCAGTGGGGTATTCCCTTGTTTCCTCTTCCAAAGCCGACAGCGGTTACCTCTTGTCAACAGGTCAGCACCGCCCCTTAAGACCCAGCCTCGGTTCCATCGTCGCCTCTACCCACTTTATTTTTTTAAACCGGAAGTTGCACCGAAGCAAGGGTTGTTCCTTCAGGCTTTGTTTCCAAGCACCTCCTTCAGAAACCTCCGAGACCTCGTCGCCGCCTCTTGCTCTCCTCCTCTTTGAACCAGTAAGGGAAATCCGTTGTTTATTCTGATCTTCTTCAGTTCGAAGTAGCCTTTTATTTACGGTCTATATATGTATATGTTTATATAAATACATATATATGTATGCAAGGCCGTAAAGAAGTTCTTTATACCTGTTTTCACCTCTCCTGTTTTGTGAATCAAACGGAGGCATGGGACAAGGCTTTCATATTTTCTTTTTTTTCTTCGGTATTTACATATTTATATATATGTTTATATATGTAGATTTATATGTACATACACCTTGTTGATACCCTTATGCATGCCTTTGAGGAATGTTCTAGTCCGTTTCAGTTTGGGAGTCCCAAAATCGGGGCCTTTACAATGAAGGAGAATCTGTTGTTTCATTTCCCTACACTTCGATGATTATATATATATACGTATATCCACTTTTTATATAAAAATTTGTATTCAGGACCATATGAAACAATTCATGCCCTCTTTCCCCGTTCTAAAATCGAACCTGAGTAAGAGGGATTTTTTTTTATTTTTTTTCCTTGATGTTATGCTTGGCTCGATTAGGGTTCATGTATACACATAGTTATATGTATATATATAATCTTACACATAAATGGAACTTTCATGCATACCAGGTAACTTTTGTTTTCTTGTTTCTGGTTCCCGGGTATCTCTTAACCAAACCTTCAAAACAAGTAGAACTAGTAATTGACGGTTTTATCTTGAGTTTGGTTTGGTCGATCATATAAATATGTATATTTCCATAAATAATATTTTTTCTAAATTTTATTTTTCTTATATGGAATATTCTGAAATTAGTAACCAGTCCTTTTTAAATAAGTAAAGGAATTTTATCGTTTTACTTTGTTTTAGTTTCAAGTAGACCATATATATATACTTAGGTATGTATATGGGTACATAAGTAAGTAAATATCTATAAATGCATGTGCTTATTTAATTATGTACAAATAATTTCAGAATACATAATGGATGAGTATGATCATTGTCTATTTTCTTTTTTTTCCTTTTTTTATTTTGGTATAACTTGATGAGTTATTAAAATTATATATACCCTTTAAAATTATTACTCCAAAGAACGATACAAAGACTAATTATATACATGGTTATATATATGATGAAGATTAAGGATTGGTTTAATGTCAAAATGACTTCTCTAATTGAAAATATTCATTTATCAGCGTTTTGACAATTCATGCACTTTTTGTAAAAATGTGTAGTGTGAACCCCCCTTAGGCATTTATATGTTTCCAAGTGAATGTGTTTTCAAAATTTCAGTTTCCAAAAACTTTTTTTTTCAATTAATTATTATCAGGACTTGGTTATATATATATATAATTATAGACAAATAAGTTTCTAATAATTTTAATGGATGCTAAGCCAACATGTGTATTTCACCGGTGGACCGGCTTAACCTGAAAATTTATGTACCCTCAATGAAATTTATACTTGTAAAGAATGCGTTTTGCATGTTTAAAGATATGAAATATGAATTTATGGTTTTATTTAATGAACATGATGAAAGTTTACATGACAATCCGTTATGTTCAGTGTTCCAGTTATTTTTGCATGTGCAAGAGTATGTTGATTTAGTTTATTTACATCAATGTTTAATCTGATGCCAAAAGCCTAGTTCTTTTTACATCTATGATATGATCCCCCTCAAGTCATGAATATGTATGTAAAAAGGAGTTTTGATTAAGAATGTATGAAACCCTATAAATGAATGACCATGTCAAGATATGTGAGGGATGTATAGGACTTAAATGTTTATGGACGGGTGCTCTCAGAATTATACAGCGCTCCAATGCATTGGGTAAATCAAGAGTCTCATGAGACGTTATGTGCAACGGTCTTGGCGAATAGCCTTGGCTCATGCTATCATGTGAAACGGTCTTGGAGAATAGCCTTGGCTTGTGCTATCATGTGCAACGGTCTTGGCGAATAGCCTTGGCTCGTGCTATCTTGTGCAATGGTCTTGGTGAATAGCCTTGGCTCGTGCTACCATGGGAAACGAGATTGGAATTTGGCCTTGACCCATACTAAAGTTTTGTTTTAAGGTCATGACATGAGGTCTTGACAATGTCCAGTATTATGCATCCCCTCTGCATGAAATGATAAGGGTCAACCAGGGGTTACTTCAACTAACAGGACAACCCCTAGTTGAAAGCTACCATGACTATGAAAATGTAATTCTTTTGTCAAGAACTGTTTTTCATGTGGTAAACTGATAGATGAACTATATATTCCCATGAACCATGACATGCACATTTTGCCGGCTTAGTCACACTTTTCATTTTATGAATTTAAGTATCCCAGTTGAATATTATGCGTTTATTATGTTGCGCTCTCTGATCATGTTTACTTTGGTGTTTATTTCATGTATGTGCTTCTTTATGCAAGTGGTTTTCAATGAAAGATGGATTTAATGTTTTAAGAAAGGATAATTTTATTCTCTTCAAAATGATTTCTTTGAGAAAGGATTTTCTTAAAATGTCTTTTTTTTACCCCTTACAGGGCATTTTTGCTCACCCTACGTTTTGTTTAAAAGTTTTCGGGCATGGTATATACTGATGAAGTTAATCAGAGCAGCTGGTTTCCCGAAATCCTGAGCCTCGCGATCTTCTGTAGTCATGGGACATGATATTTATTTTGTAATAATGTTATGATAAGTATATCATGTCTCATGAGGCACCCTGGGTTGTGGGGGTCTCTACAGTATACAATTATAAATAAACTATGATGATGTATGAAATAGTTTTATCTTTCTAATAAATATTTATAGTCGAATTTATCTCATGTCTATCACTATATTAAAAATTGGTTTATTATTAAACTTCAAATTTAACACATTTTACTGTTATTTAAATAAATTATAATGAATTTTAAAAATCTAATCCATATGTATGATAAAGGATAATATTATATTCATAAGGTTTATTTTGTTCAATATAAATTTATCCAATATAATTAAGACATTTTTTGTGGTAATTAAAATATCGTTTTACCATGAATTACCCTATTTACTTTTAATCATGGTAAATTATATTCTTTGAGTTACTATTCACAAAAAATTATTCTCTTCCTACTTATACACATTTTAGTTACTGAGGTCAACTATGTATCTAATATTTTCGAAATTCAATTCACAAACGTGGTAAAATGAAATTTTATGTAGATTTGAAAATGTGCCTAGTAGGTGCGTAAAAGGCGTTAAAAAGTTCAATAAAATTTTATATATCTAGTCTTATTATAAAAAGAATTCAATAAATTACATTGGATTAATATTATATTTATGTATATATTATTACATTAAAATAAATATTAATTTAAAAATAATTTTTTAAATTAAAAGTCACTTGTAATGTAGTGTTTTTCACATGTCATAAAAATTTGACCAAATTCAGAAAAATTCCAAAAAACCACCATAAGCTAATTTTGATATTCTGAATCCAAAAATGATATCCATTTTGAAAACTAAAAGTTATAAAATTTGAAAAAGTGGTCATTAATCAATATAAATTATTTTTAAACTTCTAGTTTTCTTGGTCGTGTTGTGCTAGAACTCGAATTTGTGTACAACACAAGTTATTGTATTGTTCAAAGTTAAATGTATCACAGAAGCTTGGGTTTTTACACATATACTATTAGTGGTAGTTATAATTGTATGAATATTTTACTTTTCAGAATATCAGGCATGGGGTAATCGCAACACGTGCCTCGAGGGATGGGTCATGGAAAATTGGTTTCAGAGGAGGTTTGTTCTACCTTAAGGACAGAGTGTCTGTGGCTTTGATTTGGGGAATAGTATTGAATGTTTTGAGTTTGAATTTTAGGATTTGGAATTAATGGGTTTGTTTGGTGGATGATATATCCATACACTAGTAAACTAATTTATTATTTTTGACACGATACCTAAAACCCTAGTTGCATACATCATATAAGAAGTTAGGGTTTTCTCGTGTTCTTCTTCAGTCAGGGTCATCTCACCATGTATAACTTATTTATTGCAGTTCATCATGGTCTATTTTTGGATAGAGCCATGTAGGAATCCAGCATTGATTATAGTGTGTGACCATGAGAATGGTATGCCCACCAATGAGAATCAGTACAGGGACCAGTACTGGTGATGGACCCAACAGAAGGTGCACTAGTGTTGCCACCACCCACTGATCAGAATGTTCTATCGACGCTACTAGTAAGGGATGTGTAATGGATAAATTCCATTCACAAATTCTAATGGAAGATACATCTCTGGGAAAGGGGTGGGACTGACACCCAAAGTGGCCTATTCTTGGATTGCTGTGGTTACATGAGGCTTCTGTCTAGTGAGGATGCATGTCGGCCAGATGTAGATCATAGCCATGATCCATCTTCAGAGCTCAATATATAGATGGTGGATCTTGATGATATAGAAATAGTTTGAGAAAACCACCACCTACACATATATTGAGTGCCTCTTTATATAGGAGTTATTTTTATAGATGTTGTGCTCATTATCCTTACAAGATCTACTGCACCTGAAACATAGTAGCATGATAATAGAGGAGTACTAAATTAGATTCACCGAGAATTATCGCTACTTCATTGACATAGTGTGAGACCCATTCATCTGGGTTTGAGCCATGCATAGAGAATATGCTTGGAGATCAAGAATACCATGGTATAACTTATCATAGCTTCTCCGAATGGGGATATGAAGAAAGATATACCCATTAAGATCTTCCTGGAGTAGAAAGAATCAATAGCACGAGCTACTGGTATTCACAGGGTGGATGTGTCTTCAGCTGTGGGTAGCAGGCAGAAGACATAGTGTCCCAAGTGGGATAGACATTTTGTAGGATTACCCCATGAGTTAGGATCGGTGGTATGAGCCTCTAAGGAAGAAGGAGTAATCAGAAGATTAGGTTGTGCTACTCATGTGGTGGGTAGGGAACAAGGATCTTGATTTCCCAACTCATTGTGTAGATGACTGAAAGATAGTCGAGGGTCCATCAAGGTAGATGCATAGGTTCGATTAGGGAGGACCACAAGGTGGTGGAGGTGTCAGGGGAGCCAGAAGAGAAATATACATTGAGAGGAGGTTTGAATCACAACCACCACTACCATGAGTTGGTCCACCGTAGGCTCTACGATCTGGAGGGTAGGGGTTAGGCTAGCTTTAAGCGATGGAGGGATAAAAACATGGGGCTCGATAGAAGATTAGATATAAAATCTATGTCTTCTCCACTTTATCTCGAGTTCATATGGACACTGGTTCTAGTCAATATTTTCTTGCAACGAACATTGATTAGACCTCGAATATTCTTATGGAGCTTTTGGTTCTCTCCATATGATTATAGACTCCTATAATACATTATTAAAAGATAAAAAATGGTGTCTGCAGTGCGAGTATAATCATGGAGGATGGATCTTCTAATGGGATCTCCCAATAGCTTTGTCGATGCCTTATGTTGTTATATTTCGTATGGACTGATTATCCACAATTAATGCTCAGATAAGCAATTTTTGGTGGAGAGTATGGTGTGTTCATGAATATGATACCATGTTTTCCTTCACCTACAAAAAGGGTAATCATGAAGCGCATGAAAGACTTTCTCATTGGATAGTGTAGATGATCACTCAAAAGTGGGATATCCTCACCCTCAGAAAATAGGATGAGAAGAGTCTTCACTATCCTATAGTTGTGGATGAATAGAAATAAATCCTTCTTGATGATGTTCTATGATTACCCGCTCTTAGGGAGGTTAACTAATGTGATAATCTGTACCCAAATACATCACTGTTATCAACAACATGATATCATATGGATGCTACGGGTCTTCATGGGTAGAGAGTATTGCTGGAGTATTTTCAAAATAATGTATTTGTGAGACCCAGTGATTCACCATGGTTAGACCAAGTATTGTTTATCAAGAAGGAATATGGGAGTATGAGGTTTTGCATTATCTTATGGCACCTGAAAATGGTGACCGTGAACAACAAGTATCAACTATCTAGGATTGATGAACTCTTTGACTAGTTTAAGGGAGAAAATGGTTTAAAAATATGGAACATAGATCATAATATTAGTAGATTCATGTATGGGATGATGATTTAAAGAACACATGCTTCAAATTTCTGTAATCCCAAAATGAGTTTCTAGTGATGTCTTTCAGCATTACCAATTCCCCAATAGTGTTCATGAGACTAATTAAAATGATCTTCTATCATTACCTTGATTGGTGAACCATGATCTTCATTGATAACATCATGTCATACAATATGTTTGAGTAGAATCACGCTACACACATGCATATTGTTCTGGATATAATCCAAGAGCAACGTCTTTATGGGAATCTCTCGAAGAGTTAGTTCTAGATTCAGGATGTGCCGTTTCTAGTACTAGTCATTACAGAGGCTGGATTTATAGTAGATCCAGCATAGATAGAGTTAGTTCTTGCTTGGGAGCCACCCAAGTGCGGGACTGAGGTCTAGAGTTTTTTGGGTTCGGATGGATACAATTAGAGGTTCGTTCCTGATTTCATGAGGTTATAAGAACACTTATTATATTTGAAACTGTTTTTACAAACTTTCATAAGGATAGAGAAGTGATAATAATGTTTTCAATATTTTATGTGGAGACTAAAGTGTTCCCCCCATCTTGAGACTGCTAGAGGTGGTCATTGGGTATCGGTAATTTTCAACAGATCAGTGACTGGACTGGGTAGTGTCATTATGCAGGGTCAAGCAGTGATCAGCTAAAGGTCATAGCAGATGACATAGCATGAGTATAATAACGTGATACATGACCTATTTCTTTCTGAATTTTACTTTTTGTTGATGATATGGTTGCACTACATGATGGGTGAGCGGTTTACTATATACTAAAACCACAAAAGTATCCATTACATCATCTCCAAGAAGGTCTTGAACAGGAGACATTGTCGATGGATAGAGTTCCTCCTGGACTGTGACTTTGAGATAGTATATATTCATGAGAAAGGGAACATGGTAGCATACCCACTCAACAATAGATGCAGTAATTAGTTGGTGACTGAGGCATCAGAGCGGTTATCCATAATGTAGATATCCATCAGGGATGGTGATTGAGCATCTTATATTTAGTTTTGGCAGTAACACACCCACTCTTATAGTGAGTATGCGAGGAACAACATTGGGATGTTGACTATGTGGACCGACATGCTCATTTATCCTTAGGACGGGCTTCTGAATGATAATCGATTTATGGGGATCATGTCGTCCTTTTCAGAGGGAGTACCATTATTCCAGTGGCATTGTGTGAGGAGTTTCTCTGGGTTGACAAAGGATTTAGTGGAGTTCATTTATTGATACCTCACATGTCAGTAAGTAAATCTAGAGTATCAGTTTCCAATACAATTGACTCATCCGCTTTAAGATCCATAGTTGATGACGGGTGATATCTCGATGGACATTGTGAATGGTATACCACCAACATCTAGGGGGAATGATTCCATCTTGGTGTTTTTTGATTGACTCCCCATGTTTTCATACATCATACCCATCTGGGAGTTTGGTTCAGTAGAGATATTGGGAATCCATTATGTAAAATAAGATATTTTGACTCCACAGTGTCCCATCAGTGATTGTATCGGACCAAGGAACACACATTACATCCCGATTGTAGAAGGGATTAAAGAAGTAATTTGGGACTTAGTAGTTCTTTAGAAAATATTTCCACCCCCAAATATATGGTCAGACTCAAATGAATATATAGAATTTAGAGGATATTCTTTGTTATTATTTGTTCGACATAGGGATCATTTTGGAGGATCACCAACAACATGTTTATTTAACATAAAACAACATATACTAATCCACAATTAGTGTGGCACCATTTGAGTCGTTGAATTTTGGACCATGAAATTCACCAGCATTCAAGATAGACCTTAGGTAGATAGAACTCATAGGTACATCGATTGTATGGGATACCACTAAGAAGGTGTGGGACATCACGGAGTGGATGAGGACTACCGAGAGGATGCTGAAATCTTATGTAGATAATAGATAGAGGCCATTGGAGTTCTAGGAGGGAGACCATGTGTATCATTAGGTTTCAACAGAATTGGGATTACATAGGTTTGGCCATGGAGAAAAGATATCATATTAGTTCATCAGACATTTTTAGATTCTTAGCAGAGATCGAGAGGTGGTGTACCACCTAGCTACCCCTCTCATCCATAGATGCACCGGGCGCATAATGTCCTCCATGTATCACAACTAAATATGTAAGTACATGATCCATCACACATTATTTAATGGGGTGAGTTTAATATTGATGAAGGTGTGAAGTATCCATATTTCATGTTAGTGATTATAGATCAAAAGGACCAGGTCCTTTCTGGATAGTGGATACCAATGGTTTGTGTTTTGTGGCATCACTAGAATCTAATGGAGAGCACATGGGAGTATGAGGATCATATTAGGGGCTAGTAACCCCATAAGTTATTAGACCTTATTTAGGATTAGGAGGATGTAAATATATAAATGTGGTTGTAATGTAATGACGCATAATTCCATGTATTTTATCTAAATAATTAAATAGGACTCTTTTAATACCTTGAACTCAGAAGAAAATTGATTCTGAGGCCTGATGAGCTCAGAATACGTGTTAGAATTTTTTTATATTTATTTAAAATATAACATGGGAGCGGTATTGGAATCATCTAAATGGGTTCCTGGAATAAAAATATCAGGGCACCGATTAATCTAGAATGTCTTCATTACATAAGGAATGACCTATCCTTGACTTGTGTGGGTCATGGGAAAAAGTTAATTTAAATAATTTTTGGTTAATTTAATTATAATATTTATTTATGGAAAATTAAAAATATAAATTCAGAATATTTTATTTTTAATTTCAAATTTCATTATGACATAATGACATTGCAACCCAATAATTAAAGAAGCACAATTTCATAAATAAAACAGTGTAACGACGATGCAACACCACATAAAAGAAACTTTAAAATTCCTTTTGTCTGTTTAATGGGTTAATTGAATATGTGATCATTGGCCCAATAGATTATTTCTCTGATCATGGATATTTGAAATTGGCATGAAAAGACCAATGGATCACTGCAAAAATGAATTATTTTCTTCTTCCCTTCCTTCATTATTCAATCCTTTTAAGGATCCCCAACAATAGAGGAGATATACAGACCAAGGAATAACGAACAAAAATTGTGAAATATTCACCATTGAATGATACAACCTCGAGTTGGAGGTTTTTTTACAATTGAATTTCCATTCCCCATTCGTAGAATCATGCAAAGAAGTAGAATAAACCAACTAATAGTTGACCCGCAGATTGATCTCGTATGTAGGAGGGTTTTGATCTTGAGGTTTTGAATCAGATATATACATGTTAGATTATTAAATCTTCATCAAAATTGTGTTAAAATTCTTGCACATAGGGATTGGGATGACACGAACAAGGCCCAGATCTATTATTTTTTGTCGTTCTTGTGATCTTCATGTACAAACCCACAGATTTATGTAAGGAAACATTGAACCCATAGTAGAAATGAAAAAGATCATAGGATCTTGAATGCACTTGTGGATCCGAAAACAGATCACCAAAATAGACCTGATGGCCTATGGAAGAGACCTCTGGTTCACCAAATCCAAAAGTGGAATGTAGCGGTGACAACGTGTGGGAGGTGGTGTGAACCAACAGTGTACCGTAGTGGTCGACATGGCCTTTGGAAACCCTTTCAGGCAGTGGATCGGGGCTGCCGACAATAGCCGGTGGCGATTCGAGTGGACACGGTGATCCATGCCACCTCCCATGTTAAAAGGATCCACCTTTCCAGTAGGTCATGCCACCCTAGTGGGTCATTAGAATAGCCTAGTCAGTCCGGGCCAGGCCTCGAGCTCTAGGCCGGGTCGGGATGGACCAACCGTGTCAAACCAGACCCAGACCCAAATGACCATTTTCACTAAAATTTCCATAACATCCACACTGTGTGTCCAATTGACGAGATTTTTGCAGTGTTGGAAACTTAAAAATAAATTTGTACATTTAAAATATTCTTAATGTGTTTTAATGGAGTTTTGGATATGGAAAATGGACTGAGGAGTATATTCTCCCAAAATAAAGTGTGCTTCGAATGGGAATCCAACTGTTAGTTGTGACGTGATATAAGTGATGGGTGTGCTATAGTGGCTTGATAGATGAATGGAAAATAGTGGAATGAGAGACTAGAGGACCTCAATGTCCCAATATATGAGTGGAACTATGTGGCCCGATATATGAGCGGACCATAATGGCCCGATAGATGAGTATACATCAGTGGTCTAATAGACGTGCATACCCTAGTGGCCAGAAAGGCAATCAGACAATAGTGGCCTATCAAACAAGCTGACCTGAGTGGCTGTGTAGAGGAGTGTACCTCAATGTTCTAGTAGTCATGAGTAGATCTTGGGGCCTCAGTAGACTTCAATGACTCATTAGGGATGAGTTTTTAGGCTGTACATATGTTCCTCATTACGAATTACATTATATCATCGAATATATTCAGATATACCTATGTGAGATATCAGTTAAATCATTTGTACTATTACTTATAGTTATTTATTTGTGGCTTGGGGTCCCTACTGAGTATTTTATTACTCACACCTGCATTGGATTCACCTTCACATGCCATGTCTTATGAAGACAACCGACATTTTGATAGAGACCTTATTGGTCCATGAAAAGGTGTTGTCCAGTGAGTTAGGACATGTGATGCATAATAATTTTCCTTTAGGAAGATACTCTTCAACTACCCTTAAGGTATGGTATTCTAAAAATGGATTATCAAATACCTTGTCCTCAATTTTTTTGTCATTTCTTTTGTCAGGTTTATATTTTGTCCTATTTTACTTACTTATTGTACCTCTCCTCTCAATGTTTGTTTTAGTGGTATGCATGTATTTCTTTTCAGAATTGTGGGCTTGGTGTAGTCGCGACACGGGCCCCTGGGTGACAGGTCATGATAGATAGGGATTTTGTTGGATGTATGTCTAAAACATTACTTAAATCAATTTTTTAGGTCCTAAACGTAATATTCATGGAGTATTCCCAATAGGAGTTCATGAAATAATCAATGAAATCCCTTATTTGTTATCAACATAAAAAACAAATTTGAATGATGATATAACAAAATGGATAGAGATTATTGAGGAATTGTGTTTTTTCATCCTAGATAGTGCACTAGGATCAGATTGAATTCTAGGGACATTCTACTGGGCCCCTTGTAAAATTATTATAATTGATCTCGTGATTGTTGTCATATACATCATTATAGGAGGAGGCATTGCTCGGGTGGCATGAGTGACCACCCTAGTGATAATCATAAAAAAAATTGACAGTCATACATAAAAAATTATATATCATATATTATGTGTAATTATGCATATAATGTTCCATATAATTTTCTAAATAGAAAACTAACGACCTACATATTCCACAAGATATTAGTTGAGAAACATATATTTGTGAATTTAATTACAATGCAATGGGAAATAGCTCCATCCCAATAAGTGATTTGATAAATGAACCAAAAGGTTTTATGAATAAACATGGTTATAAATTTTCATATAGATAAATCATTTGACTTTGCGGAGGGGAACCTTATCATAATGGTGTTTGAATGAATGTATTTCTCTTCTTGGACCTCATATCTCATGTTCAGGTGTTGTAATTCCTATTAGTTATCAATTACACTCATGTGTAAATTGTTTTTCATGGAAATTCATGGGAAAAGGAATTAGGAAACACTATCCCAAAAAATATTAATTATCACGTTTGATGTGGTTAGTCACCTCATTGATAAAAGTCTTGTGTAGGGTAATGTACTATCTTACAGATGTAGGATGTTATCCAATAATATATGTCACCTTTTTTTTGTATATGATACATTTACCTTTTCAAAATCTATCAGGATATCTACCAATAATGTTATTAATTATTTTTGAAATTTTTTTGGAAATGGGGAAAATGAAGATTTTACATATCAACCTGGTTCTTCGATAAGAATGCCTTACCATGATTAATAGTCCTGACATAAAGAGGATAGATATTTATACTAATTATCTTGGTTCCACCATCCCCCCAATAAGACCTTGAATTAAACACTTCATTAAAATTTTGTAAAGGATCACAAGGACATTTATAGAATAGAAGAACTAGTATTTATCTATCTTTTGTATAATCACTATGGAAAATAATGTCTTTCCTCTATTTTAATTCATCCTTTACAACTACAATGACCTACAAAGGAGTAATTTTTTTACAATAAACCATTCTTTGATTCATTCATCCGTGAATCAAATTTGAAATGGAAGAATCATTGGGACTCATGGGAAACAATTTCATATCCAGAAAAGGAGGAATGATTTAATCATAGGAATCTCTCGTATACCCTCCAATGTATGCATTTGAATATGGTATGGGAGGTTTATTTAAGAGAGTATTATTTGATCCCTTTTAATTAAAATGAATCATTCTGTGAATATGGATACAGAAATAGGAAGTAATTAATATTTATGGTATTTCATCATGAAATAATTCTCAACCCTCCTTCATTAATGTTGATATATTGTGGGTATTGGTGATGACTCTTTATAGAACCACAATTGGGCATGCACTGGTATATATTTCCCTGGATTCCATGTTAAAAAAATATTCATTATCCACGCATAAAAACACAAGGACATAATCAATTCTAGGATAGATGAACAAAAATGTGGCGTGTTTAAAATCATCACGATTAATTGTAAAACAGACACGTGTTTTTACCCGATCATATTCAAGAAACAACACAAGTAATTATATAACCGGAATTTTGATATTTTTGGACAATGATGTAATTTGGGGCGTATTGTTTTAGTGAAATTTACTCCCTATGAAACAAAACATCCTCATATATACAATTATAAATATAAAGTTTCACACTGAATATAATATTAAATGTATAGGTATTAACCAACTGTATGATACTTGTGCATTGTTTTCCTTCCTGAGGAAATCGTGGTTCACCTATTCCTCAAATATGGTTGGGCATGTGATGTGTGGAATGTGTTTTTAAACCTCACTATTTATTCTCATGGAAGGGTTAGGGGATTGATTTTCTATTTTAATGGTTCTATGGTTGGGGGGAAGGGAAATGAATAGATGGGTTGGGGTTTTTATTCATTCAGTTGGTTTTTGGTTTATATAGGGTGTGAAAAAAATAACTCAGTTCAAAAAAATATATACACATTGAGTAATCCAGTTAGTAGAACTCATAACCTATTTATTGAAATGGTCAAACTCCAAAAAAACTGGTAATATTATCCAACCCTCAGACCATTATCCAATAGCATGTCATGGGAAAATATTAACATGGGAACGAATCATGGTCGATGGATTCACTAGTATCCTCACAACATGGTTATAAAGACTAACACAGATTATCCTATATCATTATACGGTGTAGGGTTTCGATTAATAGCTAGAATAATATCATTCACAATCAGCGATAGGGTAAAAAAATTATTAAATTTCATCACTAGAGGAATAAATTGATAATATTAGTTTTTTACATTTTTAATTTACTACCACTTTAGGGGATTAACATCATGGGGGGCCGATAGACATGGAATCCATTATTTCATGCCTCCATATTTTTTTCTTTTCTTTGTTTTAATTTTCTATATTCCCATCAATGTGGATTGAAATCCTTTATAAAATTTAATAAATAAATAAGATAATGATGGTTCTTTGTAGAGGAGTGAGGATGTGGTGGATGTCTTCCTTTTATACATTGAGGAATTATAGGACTAAGGAGAGATGTTCATATAGTAGTAATAATTATATTTTAACTATTCTATGAGAAATTATTTATTTTTTATAAACTATTTAAAATTAAATGGGGGAGTTACAAATTCATGTGGTTTTGGATATGTTTTAGGGACCTTCTGTGATATTCGTCTGACCTATTTCTAGATGAGAAGTATGTCGTAAGGAATATTGAGGATTATTTCAGCATACTAATAATTAACTATAGAAATAAATTTATTTGAATAATGTATCTAGAGGGTTTTTCTACAGAAGATCTCATTAAGATGAATATGGATAGAACCAGTTTTTCAAAAGAGGAGTGTCTTCAAGATTCCTCATGGAGAAGAGATGTGTTTTGTGGTTCCTAGGTTTCATGAAAAAATAATTCAAATTTAGCATTGGGTAGGTTTGATCAATACTACAATCAATTCTATCAGAGTGTTTTCTATAAATATATTTAAAAGGGTCCATATTCTTGTTTTTCTCATAAAATATGAGGTCATTAGTGGTGAGAGTGGTTTACCCTTCTAGTTGTGATGTCTACAGTAGTGGTTCCACATCACGATCCTCTTAAAAGGAAGTTTCAATTGAGGAACCAGTAGTAGGATTATCTACCTTTAGAATAATATATTGGCCATATATAGGTTTTAAGAGAACATTGAGATGCACCTATACCACATATAGAAGATTTTTCTTGTGGGGGTGGTCATTATTGGTGTTGGAGAGTACATGGTCAGCTTCATTCTTTATCATTATTGACATTGGGTGATCCAAACATCATTAAATGTAAAATTTTATTTTATATGTATGGTTTAATTTTTCGTATGATTCATGGTACCCACACTCCATTATAACACCAAACCAACTCTATACGTTTGTATATGATTTTTCATGATGTCTGGTTCGATTCAGGTTGATTGAACTAGTTTGATGTCAATAATATTTATTTGATGTATATAGAGAGTGCGAGATACTTATTGGGTAAACTCTCTTTTGGATATATTATATTTTTAAAAGTAGAACCCTAATTTGTTATCCTCAGAATAGAATGGATTTTTTTTCATTCAATTACATTGTGGGTTTCTTTATGATAAAAGTTATTTTCTATGATGTTGATGGAGATCTCGTAGTTCTTTTTAGAAATAAAGACAATCAGATCAGAGAAAATCATGTTCCATCATTATATAAATTTGTCATTGATCTATTATTATGTTCGATATAGTTTTTACTAATTTTGATTCCCATTTTTGTGGTAGATATCTAGTATTTTATTCATGAATAGGATGTAGTGATTCCCCCATAATGAGATATTGAATTTGGAATTGATCTATAATTTTTTCTGTGTACTATCTAGATGCCTCTATATAAGATGTTTTCTTTCTACGTTGTCAGTTTTTTGAGTATAACTCAATGATATTTTGAATAATGTTTTTTTTGACTGATAGATTCACCATAGGGTTCACCTATTTTGATCATGAAGAGTAATGATGTATTTTTTAGTAATTTTAAATATTTTCATCACCTTAATAATATATTAGTGAGGATATACTATACTATTATATATATTTATCACTTATTTGAAAATATGAAATCATCTAGAAGGTTCTCATTGATCGATCTATAGTCAGGATTACATCATATGTGGGAGAATGATGAGGCTATTCCAACAAATTATTTCATGTGTCATATTATCTATTATGAGTTCATTTTTATTTCCTTCCATGTGAAAATTATCGATCTATGTTCATGGGTTTGATGAAAATAGTGATCATTATGTTTTAGGATAAATAATTGGGGTTTATAATTAATTAAATCCTTGTATACTCCGCATTTAAGGAAGATCATGCATAGTGTTTTCTTGCTAGTATAACAGTTCTTAATCATCATCGACTATTATTGATGTTGTCAAAGATTGATTTTTAGGCTTGTGAAGTTCATTTTAGGGGTAATTTACTTTTCCATAATTATTAGGATTGGTTTATTTAATATTTATGAGATAATTTCATTGTAATCATCAAAAATTTTGCAGATCTATGGATTTTACTTGCCTTTTAGGAAATTATAAAGGCATGTAACTAATATCGCTCTGATTTTAAATCCTCTCAGAACATTTACCATAAAGGATCAATAATTCTTATGGACTGATTTTTTTTTGGAATCTCTCGTTTACCTAATCAAATAATTGACTAGTAACCCATTACATTATTTTCTATAAGATGGACATCATAAGGGATTTTCAATGACAAATCAAATCATTTTTTTGGTTGTGTTCCGATGTAGTTGAAATTAGTTATATCATACGAGTCTCAAAACATAT
>CAUJRU010002996.1:0-59700 GCA_963277665.1 Viscum album
CATTTCACAAAATAAAAACCATTATATAAGAGAGATTCCCAAAAACGTATAACAATTAATTCCCTTAAATACCACAACACAGTCAATTACGAGGTTCTATCACTACCCCTAACCATCTTACACCATGTTCATGGTTAATAAAAGTAATAATATTTTACATTAATTAGGTTGATCATATAGAAACCCAATTATTATAATCATACATCATTTCAAAATTCATAATTTAATATTAGGCACATTTTCATTTCAAGTTCCAAAGAAAAACAAAATAGTTGAAGTTCAACATCTAACTAAAACATGTTCTCATGTGCATGTCTAAAATGATGCATGTAAAAATAATCTTGACTAACTAAAAGAATTCAGGAAACTCAACTCTTGTGCCTCATGAGTCCATGAGTCAAATATAAAAAATATCTGAAACAATAATCACATCACCCAATAAGTTATTCACCTATAGTGAGATAATATTCAACTATAATAGAATACATCATAACAACCATCCATTCATGGGTGATTGGGTTCTCCCCCATACATGGGTTTGGTACTCCTATACACAAGCTCATAGTCAAGGCCTATCACTTCATATTCTCTTTTATAACATTCCCAAATCGTATGGAATAATTATAACATGGATCTAACAACAATTTTTAATGTTCAAGATCAGGTTACACACAATGTTTCCCTTAGATAGTTCTCTACATGACCTCAGGAATGCCACCACATGATATAATAATAACCATAAATAGAATAATACTAAGATCACAAGATGTCCAAAACTAAATATAGTATAAAAAAACTAAACTATATATATTCCATGCTAAAGTACATGCTAAATTTCGAAGATGAAAACCCAAAAGTATTGATGTTGACAATGCCCAAGAAGGTCCCAAACCTTGTCTACACCCCTCATATATTATCCATAACAAATTAGGAAGCTAACA
Organism: Viscum album; assembly: GCA_963277665.1. Lineage (NCBI taxonomy): Eukaryota > Viridiplantae > Streptophyta > Magnoliopsida > Santalales > Viscaceae > Viscum > Viscum album. Next base: position 942 of record CAUJRU010002996.1, read on the forward strand.
CATGGTCTTTTTCCATATCCATCCCTACAAACATACAGTCTATTTGGGGTCCAATAAGTAAACCAAATTATGGTGTGCATACAATTAAATATTCAACCCCCGACATAATCTAAAACAATATTCATCCAATAACATTGTATGCAGTTGTGTAAAGAAATATTTATAATTCATATTTTAATAGTTATCACTTTATTATTTGTCTTTTATTTAACTGTATAAAATACTTAGTTCTTGAGGACACCCAAACATCAATACTTATATTGTCCTATGCATGATTCTGAACAACTTCATGTTATAAATTCCCAATTAAATTAACAAGAGGCCTTTTATTATCCATTTCATTTCAATTTTAAATATTTCTAATTGGAATTGTAGTTTAATTCAAATATTTTGAAAATAGAACATCATTTATAGTACACCATGGGTATTTGGAGTCTACGTTCCAGTTCCACACCGCAATGACACATTGGTATGTGGAGCCTCAGTCTTTATCCCACTCATTTAAATCACACATATGGGTATTTGGATTCTCAGACCATGTTTGACACACATTTTACACATAGATGGATTTTAGGAGCTTCAATTCCTATCCAAAACACCTTTATCACACATATTGGTCTTTGGAGCGTTTTTCCATATACCACACACATTTATCACACAAATAAAAATTTCACATGTTTCACAATATCCTATTAATTTATTCGTCATTTAATTAAACAAAATAAACAATTTAATTTTAATATTAGTAATTTAATTGATTCATAAACTAATTAATCTGATTTATATTCACAATATCTCATATTTAATTAAAAAATAAATTATTCAATTCACTATTTCAATTCCAAATAATTAAATCAAAAATTAATTATTCAATTCACAATATCAATATTCTATAACTAATTCAATGATTAGTTATCCAATTATTCATCTCAAAATTCTATAATTAATTAATCAATTCCTTATGCAATTCAATATCACAATATCCCATACATAATTCAATAATTAATTATTTATTTCACAATCTCAATATTTTAAAAAATAATTCAGTAATTAATTATCCATAAATCCAACAATTTTAAAATCCCATAATTAATTAATTAACCAAATTAACTAATTCAATTAGGAAATTAAATTATTAAAAAAAAAATTTAAAAATTATATTTTTTACATATACATAATTATAATTATGATTACAGGTAATGAAAAAAAGACAACCTACTGTGATTGGGTGAAAAACACTAACTGACGGAAATCCCCAATTTTTTGAGGAATAATGGTGAAGAAAAAAATCTAGATATAAAACCCTATATCAAGATTATACATTCAAGATCCATTTAATATAAATCCATATCAACTTTCCTATATGTAGATCCAAAAAAATAGATCTACATCTAACCCAAAATAGGAAGAAAAATTCTTCAACAGATGGAAGAAGAGTGGGAAGGAGAATGGAAACCAATATAGATGATATTCTCTTAACGGGATGGGTGAATATCATCAATTTAGGAATCGGGTCATGAATATAGAAGGTTGGAATGGATTTCAATCTTCCCTAGATGTGCCTAAATTTTGGAAGAGTTGTTAGAGTCGAATAATTAAAATTTTTGGATTCATACACAGGATCTATAAATTTATAAATAAAATTTCGAGTGTGTAATGACCCAAACATTCATTAATGAAAATTCATCTGGATCTACATAAATTTACTATTATGTAAAATGTTTATATAATATAAGCACATCTATGGTTTTATGATATTTTATTTCAAAATACAGTTAATAATTGTTGGAATTTCTAATATAGTCATTGAACATTGATCACATAATTAGTATAAATATAGGGCTTTAACAAATTAAATTTACTCAGACAAAGGAAGTGATGGACTCATCCATTAGAATTTATATGTATTAATATCATTTTTCTAATTCTAGAATATATTTGGCATCATTGAGATTCTCCTGTGACCAAGCCCATGTCGAACATCAACACATTAAGCTCGAACGGAACCTCATGCGGGAGTTATTGAAGTTGATTGAGATTACCACAAGAGAAATGTTATTCGCGCCACCCCAAGAGTCTTTAACCATTATAAAACAATCCCTTAGGTCATATGTAGGTGTTATAAGAGGTAAGGTTACAATACCTTATCAATATGACTTTGTGCATTATTTAATATACAACATTTTATTATTGTTACCATGTAATTTTTTTTATAAACGCGTAGTATTTTTAATTTATATTAAATAAAAAATATATTTTGATTAATTAATGAATTTTTTAATTAAATAATATTTTAATAATAGTTTACTACTAAATGAAATTTTAAATATATTTGAATTTATAATTTTTAGGAATACAATTGTAATTTTTATCAAGGTTTGAAAGCGTATATTTTCAAAACCCATGGATTTTTGATAAATGTTGGTTTTTATTTTAAATATAAAAATTCACATATTAAAAAAATTATTCAAATAAAGGGAAGATTATTTTTTGAATGAGGACATCTAAATTATCCAATACTGAATTATTATTAATTTTCACAGACGGTCAAATTTTTTGGTAAGAATTAAATACCTTTTAAATAAATAATTTTTTATTACATTATAATGACCCAATAGTGATGTGATAAAATACTATAAATGTTTTTTTTCATCCAATATATGTTTTAAAATTAAAATAATTTGATTGTAGGTTTTTTTATTTATTTTTCAATTCTTTAGTGAACCCTCCATGACTTATAAATCATTTTATCTTTTTAAATTGATTTTTTTGAGAGTGTGACCCACCTCAACATAAAAAAACCTAACATTTTAAAATTTTGGTCATTAGACTTATAAAATAATGTTTTTCACTCCCCTTTTGAAGAAACTATGGGCGTAAATCATGTGTTGGTTTGTGGTTTCGATTAGTTTAATGTGTGGTGTCCAAAACCTAAATAATAAAGAATTCCCTCTATTCCATATATAAACCATCCCAAGATTCCAATTACCCTTATCTAAAATCCTTTGGATGTTGAACAACATCTGCCTTCCTCTCTATAGAATCCTCCCATGGTGTCCCAAGCTCCCAAGTACCCTCTCTCAAACCTCTCTCGAGTCTTTGGGATCAAACTTCCAAGTAATGGACTTCTTCTTATGTCATTTTTGTACAAGTTTCATTATGTTTTTATACCCATTATTCAATTAATAATGCGGGGAATGATTTTTCACCTCCCCTATACTTCCCTATATATGTTTAAATGATGATAAACCCCTTCCCTTCTTATAAATTCCTCCCAAGTACACCTGTTACCATACAAAAATTTCATAATGGATTTCTCTCTCCACATTTACATTCAAGTAATTATTTTGTTTTATGAATATGAATAACATTAAATATATTGGGACATGAATCTATATGACCCCTTACATTTCATTTCATGTCAATATGTTGATACACCCATTTTCTATCATCAACCATTTTTATGAATTACTATTTCATGTCATTATTCTGCCAAAATTCCACCGCGATTCCATGTTGTATTATCTATGTGGCACACTTATGCATGAAATGAAATAATTTTGAATGGTGTGCCCTGATAGCACTACAATGTATTTGATAAATATTAGTATCATGATATTTAAAGATAAATGAGGGATTACTCATTATAATTCATGTGCAATGAGTGTTTAATCATTATCCAATTTCAATGAGCCTTAGGTCCTTCTAATATCATGTTAAATGATGTTTCCACATTTCCATGTTATGACAATCATGTTATTTCATGATTAGATGTTAATGTTTCTCATATAATCCATCGATATGCATATTTCTTAATATGTACTATATTCTTCATGTTTTGCCTTTTATACTCCCTTATCGGGCTTTATAGCTCCCACTATTATTATACATGTCGTTTGGTCATCCCATGCAATGCTACGTACAAAAGAATATGTGTGGTCTTGTAAAAGATTTTTTCAAAAAAGTCATTGTATTTTATGTTTTATGTTGTTGTGTAATGTTCCTAAGCACTAATGATACTATAAATCTCAGTCTTATATGTTTTATCAAGTGAATATTTTATATAATAAATTATTTTTATGTGTGACATATAGAGTTGGGTTGTAATAGTTGGTATCAAAGAATTTGTTTAGTTATTTTGGGGATTAGGATTAAAAATCCCTAGTGAAAGCCTTAGGGATAATACTATGTATAATAAAAACATCCATAAACTTTTTTGATAATTTTTTAAGGAATTTTTTAAGAAAAAACATCCATTTCTGGATACGATCAGGTATAGGTGCTTCTCACACATATGTATCCTAGGGGTAAACCGAAAACACCACTTTGAGATAGAATCAGACAGGAACTGGTGGATGACAATGAGATTTGTTGAACTCTTGGTTACGACACACCCTAAAGATATTATTTTTTAAATTTATAAGCTTTGTTTGAACCATTATTAAGAGAATAAAAAAAATCCCCTTATAATATATGTTGGGAAGTAAATCGTGGATAACATAGATTGAGGCATATAACTTCATATGTTAAGGAAATAAATGTATTTTATAAGTCATATGATTTTTTATTTGTATTACCCTTTATGTGTTACCCCTAAATTTCATTTTATTCCATCCAATGGCCAAAAATAGGATGCCTCAGTCTAAAAGACGATTCATAGATCAATGTGAAAACTATTCAAATGAAATTTCCATTCTGATGGGATAAAAAATCATGAACTTTTTCAGGATAATATTCCATTTTACTCGTGTTTTGAATTAAAAATGGTTTAATAAGAATGTCCACCCCCCTAAAAAATAAAATGTCTCAATCGAGAGATTTATGAGATAAAGGCCTCCTAATTTTAAGGGATCATTTGATCCCTCAATATTCGAACAATGGATCAACTCCATTGAAATGATATTCTCCATCCCTCAATTCTCTGAATAAGAAAAGGTACTTCGGGATGCTTATTTTTTAGAGGGTGAATTTGATCAATGGTGGACATTGATAAAAAATATGAAGCCTAAGGAGGGGATCATTGTGTTGGAATGGAAGGATTTTCATAATATGTTTTTCGACAAATATTTTCCTAGAACCCTCTAACTTAAGATGGAAAGGGACCTCTTTCCCCTGAAAAAAATATGATGAATCCCTGGAAGCGTATGAATAAAACATTAAAAGGCATGCACAATATTCCCTTATCTTGGTCATTAGCCCCTGAATGCAAGGTTGGACACTTCTTTTGTGAGCTAAAACCTAGCCTACTAACGTCCATAGCAATCTGTGACTTCTAGATCTATGAAAAAATTATCGATGTGACCTTAATGTCGAAATGGAGATCAATGATTCTGAACTGTATCATGGTGATAAAAAGAATATGGTTGACTTCAATTCTAGTGGTTCAATGTATAAATCCAGTAGTTCTAATAAAATCATGTACCCCACTTGCAAAAGGTGCGGAAAGAAGCACCTCGAAAATTACCCGAAGGGGATGAGGAAATGACTTAGGTGTGGATGTGAAGGGAACCTAGCCATTAACATCCTATATGTCAAACAAGCATCTACGACAGGGGAGAGAAACACTCTATTCGACCATACATACATTGTTCATTACTTCAAATGGAATGAACTAGGGTACATTGCAAACCAGTTCTATAATCCTAGGGTTTTAGGAAGAAACCAACAACCTCTAGGGAATAAAGAGTGAGAGTTTTCAATCACTCCCACTGAAGTTAACCCCGAAAATGAAGTGGTGATAGGTACCCTAGTTATTCATTAAAGAATAGAGAACTCACTTTTTGATTCTGGTTCTACAAATTCTTTTATATCATCAATTTTTACTAGAAATATACCAACACTACCACAATTAATTGAAGTAAAGATTTTGATGAGATTAGAAAATGGTTAAATCATTTCATCTAATAAATATATCTCCTTCCTTTTCATAATTTGTTTATTGAACTTTCCAGTGAACCTTGTCATGCTCCCTTTGGTGGAATTTGATGTAATTATTAGGATATATTGGATATCCTTATATAGAGCCAATATAAATATCAGTGAGATGGAAATCACACTCCATGTAGGGAATTGGCCCCTAATTCTGTACAAGTGAAAAGAGGGGGATGAATATTCATTAGCACCATCATCTCAAGTGTGGATATTACTAACCTATGAGAAATCATATCTGGCGCAGCTGATTGATTCCAAGGAAAAACCCATCATTGATGACATGACTATTGTGAGAAAATTCACTGAAGTATTTCTTGAGGAATTGTCTGGTCTACCTACTAGAAGAGATATTGTGTTCTCAATTTCTCTTATACCTAGAGAATTGAAAATATCCAAGTCTCTATATAGAATGGGTGATGTAGATATAGAGGAGTTGAATAAATAACTATAGGACAATATGGATAATGGTTTCATATGCCCATGTTCTTCACCATGGGGTCCACCAGTCATCTTATTCAAGAACAAGGATTGTTCAATGTCCCTTTTCATAGATTATTGTGAGATCAAAACAATCATGATATAGAACAAGTATCTGCTTCCAAAAATAAATGAATTGTTTGATCAGCTATGCTGATCACAATACTTTCCAAGGTGGATTTGTAGTCGTGATATTTCCAAGTATGGGTGAAGAAGGAGGATATCCCCAACATTGATTTTCATACAATATACGGGCACTATGAATTCATAATAATGCCTTTAGAGCTCACTAATGCTCTAGAAATATTCATAGACTTGATGAATAAATTCTTTAGAGATTACCTAAAAAAATATTATAGTATTTATACAATATATTCTAATATACTCCAAAATCATAAAGGAGCATGAGGATAATCTAAGAACTATACTAGAGACCTTGATAAATTAGAAGCTCTATAAAAATTATAACAAGAGTGAGCTCTGGTTGAAGGATTTATCATTCTAGGGTCATATCATCACATGTGATGGGATATCAATGGATTTATCCAAGAGATCTTAAATTGAGGAATTTCAAAGGCTTGAATCGATAATGGATATCTGTAGCTTCCTAGGGAAATCTAGATATTATTGCTTATTTTTGAGAAATTTATCACGATTATCAAACCCTCTTACCAAGCTAACTCAAGAGAGATACATTTTCTTGGAGTGATGAATGCAAAGAAAATATCAAAGAGTTTAAAATAAGGTTTATCACTATACTTGTGCTCACACTACCCACATGTGGAGAACTTTTTGTGGTATGAAGTGATTCTTAGAAGAAGGTACTATGATGTGTGTTGATGTTAAATGAAAAATCCATTGTCTATGATTCATGGAAATTGAAATTTCATGGGTAAAACTATCCAACACATGATCTAGAGTTGGATTAAGTAATATTTGTTTTAAAAATTTGGTGAAATAACAAATTTTGTGAGAAGTGTAAAATATAAATGGATCACAAAAGCCTCAAAAATATATTCACATAGAAATAGTTAAACATGCAACAATTATGATGGATAGAGTTGATCAAAAACTATGACAGCCAAATCCATTATAACCCTGGGTGGCCAAACAAGGTGGTGGATGTTCTATATAGAAAAGACACATCAATTCTATCATTGATGATAATTGAAAAGGATCCTGTATTATTAGATTTGATGAATATGGACATGGAAATCATAAAGAAGGGAACATATTAGATCATTTCAACTCTTTTTTCTCAACCGCCTATTTTGGAAAGGTTAAAGGATGCACAAATAGATGATGAGGGAATTTAGAATAATGTGAAAACTAAACGAAAAGGAAAATGCTCAGAGATAAATGTTAATGAAGAAGTAATTGTGGGATTTGTGAAAATACTATGGATTACATCATGTCTGAAGTTAGTGAAAGAAATTTTGGATGATTCATACAATTCAAATTTCCCCACACACCCAACAAACAAAAATATGTATTGAGATATCCTAGAGATTCATTGGTGGGATTACATAATCAATAACATCAAGAGTATACATCAAAGTGATTAGTTTGTTATAAACTGAAGTATGAGAAGAAAACGTCTAAGGAGATGATTCTACCATTACACATAACGACATGGAAATGGAAGAACACTGCCATGGACTTTTTCACCAGAGTCATGAATACATCCAAAGGAAACAATTATATTTGGGTTGTTGTGGGTCATATTATGAATACTTCACAATTAATTTCAATTTGAGAGGATTTCTCATTAGATAAATTGGAACGAATATACATTAATGATGTGGTAAGGCTTCATATAGTATCACTATTGATTGAATCTGATTTATATCCAAGATTCACCTCTATGTTTTGGAAGAGTCATCAACATGGTCTAGATACTAAGATGAATTTCAGTACAACTTATCATCCTCAAACTAATGGAAATCTAAGAAGCCTATGAAAACACTTGAGGAATGGTTGAGATCATGATCAATGTACATAAAAGAATGATTGATTCAATGTATTTTTCGGGTTGTGTTTGATTACAATAACAGTTTTCACTCAAGCATCCGAATGGCTCCCTGTGAATCCCTTTATGGGAAGAGGTGGAGAACACTGGAATGTTGGGATTATGTTGGGACGTGAAAGATCCTAGGTCCAGAAACGGTCGATGAAATTGTGGAGAAGGTTAATACCATCCAGCATCACATTAATGCTTCTCAGAGTCGACAAAAGATCTATGTTGATAATCATTGACGAGACCTGTAGTTTGATGTTAGAGACCTGTTATTCCTCTGCATATCACCATGGAAGAGTGTTTTGAGATTTAGGAATAAGGGAAGTCATAGTCCAAGGTATATCGGCCATTTTAAGATCTTTGATCACATTGGTGAAGTGTTCTATCTACTATAACTCCCACCAATCCTTTCTCAAGTTCAAGATGTATTCCGTGTACCTCTCCTAAGGAAGTACATCCCTGAACTATCTCATGTACTCAATATAGAGGTGGTACCATTAAAGAATGACCACCCCTGTGAAGATAATCTGGTGAAGATAATATATCATACGAAAAAAGTTCTATGAAAAATTTCAATGCCCCTCATCAAGGTTTTGTGAAGAAACCACAAGTTTGAAGAAGAAATGTGGGAATCATAGGATGTAATGAAGCAGAGTTACCCCCAATGGTTTTAGTGTGGGAAAATCAAATTTCAAGGGTAAATTTTTTTAGGGGGGAAGATTGTAACGATGATAACATTGATTAATGAACATTCCTCTTGATCTAATTAAATGAATTATTATGTAAAAAGATTATATATGCTATAAAATTCTTTTGTTTTTTGATTTTCGATATCAAAATAACATTAATAATTGTTATCGTTTCTCATATAGTTGTTGAATAGTGATCACCATATTATTATAAATATAAGGCTTTAAAAAATTCAATTTACTCAGAAACAGGAGGTGATAGCCTCATCCAGTAGAACTACTCCATACTAAGAACATTTGTGAGAGCTTGGAAAGGAGGTGGAATCATTGGGCATCGCTCTTGACCAAGACCAAACTGAGATTCAACACGTTAAGCTTGAATAAAACCAACTATAGGAGAAGTGGAAGTTGATAGAGATTACCACACAAGAAATGTTATATAAGCCACCCCAAAAGCCTATCACCATCCAACAGCTTACCCTTAGGTCATTTGCATTTTTTATAAGGGGTTATGTAACAAGACCATAGAACTAATATTATGGGAATTATTTAATTTACATACATTTTTTATTGTTATATTCTAAATGTATTTTAAAGACCATATTATATTTTTCACTAATATTCAATTAAATTATATTTTTTTATGAATTAATGGATTATTTAATTAAATATTTTTTTAATAAAATTTTATTACTAAATTAATTTTTAAATATAAATCATCGTATAATTTTTTAGGAATACAATTGTAAATTTTATTATGGTTTGAAACCCATTTCTATAAAAAAAACCCCAAAGATTTTTGATAAATGTATGTATTAATTTTAAAAGTAATAATTAAAATATATATATAATTATTTATATAAAATAAATATTATTTTTGGAATCAAGAAAACAACATTATCCAATGGTGATTTTTTCATAATATTCTGAGACCATTAAATTTTGTTTAAAAAATTAAATACCATTTAAATTTATAATGTGTTTTATGAGACTATAATGAACCAATAGTGATATAATAAAATATTATAAATGATATTTTCTAAAAATAAATTATTTCCCATTAAAATAATGATATTTTAAGGATTTTTATTACATTTACTACGAATTAGTGGACCCTCCAAGACTTATAAAACAGTTTAACTTTTTAAATTGATTTCATTGAAAGTGTAACTGACCTCCATATAATCAAGACATGTATTTTAATAAGTTAGGACACTGGCCTTATAAAATAATGTTTTCGACTCCCCTTTTTCAGAACCCTTTGAAGAAAACCATTGGATGGTTTGTTGTTTTGATTATCATAATGTGTATTGTCCAAAACAAAAATAATAAATAATTACATCTCTTTTCTATATAAAACCCCCCATGATCCAACTTCATCTTCACTAAATTCCTTTTAATATTGAAAAAGAATCTACCTTACTCTCTCTATAATCCTCCAAAGGTTCCCCAATATCCCATGAACCCTCTCTTAATCCTCTCATAAGCCTTTGGGAACACACTTCCTTGTAAGAGACTTCTTCCTTTCTCATTTTTATCAAAATTTCCTTATGTTGTTATACCCTTTTATCACTTAACAATGTAGGGGGTATGATTTAAAAACTACCCAATACTTCACTATTTTTTAAAATGATGATAAACCACTTTCTCTCTCATTAATTTCACCAAAGTATAATTTTTATCATGCCAAAATTCTACAAGGGATTTCTCTCTCCTTATTTACATTCAAGAAATTATTTTCTTTAATGAATATAAATTCCATTACATATGTTGGTATATATATCTATATGAACCCATTACTTTCCATTTCATGTAAATATGATGAGACAAACCTATCTCTCTCATCATCCATTTTTATTAATTCTTATGTCATGTCGTTATGCTGCCGAAATTGCACCGTGATTTTCCAAGTCAAGGTCACTATGTAGTGAATACCATTATCATCTCTCTATAAATGGGTATTCACCTTTATGCACATTTAATTATTTAATATAGAGATTAAATTATGAATTACACATTAATTTTTCATTGAATAAATGATGATGTTTAATGAATCTATTTTTATGATCTATGTGGAACATATATGCATGAAATGAAATGAATAAGAAGGGTTAGCCCTGAAAGCGCTCCAATGCATTGGATAAATATTAGTATCATGATACATCAATTACAATGATGTTTTTAACAAGATAATTCAAAGGCAGTGAGGGTTTACTCATTATCCATGTGAAATAAGCCTTGGATCATGCTAATATCATGTTAAATGTTGTTTCCACTTTTCCAGGTTATGATAATAACTTTATATCATGTATATATGTTCATGTTTCTCTTATGCTCCATTAATATTCCTATTTCATATCATTTACTGCATTCTACATGTTCGGCCTTTTTATCTCCCTTATTAGGCTTTATAGCTCACCCATTTCTTATGCATGTCCTCAGGTTATCCCATGTAATGCTTTGTGGAAAAATATGTGTGGTCACATAAAAAGGTTTTCAATAAAGATGTTGTGTTTTATATTCTAAGTTGTTATGTAATGTTCCTATTATCAAAAGAAACTAGACCACTCAATAGTATATGTTTAATCAAATGAATAGTTTACTAATAAATTATGATTATATTTGAAATAATGAGAAGGGTTGTTATATAGTTATTAAAATATTGTATGCATGATTTTTTAAATGGGGAACATAGTTTCCCCATATAGTGTTATATAACTATAAACCTCTTCTAGGTGGTGGTGAATGGTTTCCCCTAAGAGGGTACATTGTTCTAAAAACAGTGTGTGAGCCATGAAAATCCCCTCTATTTGGGATAGAACCATTTTCTAGGATGGGACACATGGTTCTGGAAAACCATTCACCTACCATTCATATTCATTTTTTCGTAAAAAATTTCCCATTTTCACCCAAATACACCCAATGTGAAAACACATCACTGTATTATAAAATAAAAATAAATAATAGTAGATGAAATCAAGCCTGATACATCTCTTGAAATGTTGAGATATTACACTCTAAATCCCTATATATATTTGACCCCAAAATTCGATCCTGATATATATAAAGAGCTAATTCCATAAAAATAGAATTCTATTTTCAAGTTATTTATTATAATTTATTATATCCTCAATGCCAATAGAGTACCACTATGATTTTTATGTCAACTAGGAAAACTAGTCAGTGGTATGTATGATAAGTCTTTAAGTATTTATTTCTATTTAAATTTTATTTTTTGGGATTCTGTTTTTCATATGAACTGGAAATGTATGGTAATATATTATTTAATTACAATCATGGTTCTAAATCTTGTAATATATTTTTGGTTCTCATACTTGTTCCTTTTCTTCCCTTGAAGATTAATAAAGTGAGTGTCTAGTTAGTGTTATTTTTGTTCATATTGGTGAAATTTGGCCTGCCATAGAATAAACATTATGTTCCATTTGCTCATTTTTTCTTAATTTTTTACCAGATCATGAATAAACATTGTTCCTTTAACATCCTGGCTGGACTAACCACTAAACTAGTAGATGGACCGGTTTCTATATGTTTTCAATCACTCCTACCAATACATCAGAGGCTGTCGACTAGCAGCGAGGATCTAATGGTGGTACGGTGGCGAGACTATAATCATGATATCAGAGTAAAAAAATTTCATATTTGGTGTATAACTATAGAAAATTAGGGAAGCATAGAAAAATAGAGACAACTGTGGAATAATTAACTCTATAGTTGAATAAAAGTGGAAAACACCAATTTTTAATATTGCCTATATGACATATGACGCTAAAAGTTAACGAATTATGAATTAAAATTAATAACACAATTTAATAAAAAAAATAAAATTCTTCTAACATGATCATGAGAATATCGAGCACCAAATCAGTCCTCTTCCCCAAAAATTCCATGAAATGTAAATCAAAACTTTGGAAGCTGGATTCTTTACTTTATTAATAACCGCAAACATAATGTCTTTTCAGGTACCAATGTTTCCCATGCACGGTGTGACATACAATCTCTATAAGCTACTGCCACTGTGTCTAGCACAATACAATTCCAGAAATGTATATTACATGGAGTTCTATAGTGAATAGATGAATGATTGATATAAATTAATCAATTCATTGGATTGGATACAACATGGACATACTTCGATTCTACCATCATCGGCCTAAACTGGTGAGTTTGAACCAACGTATCCTAAAATGTGGAATTGGGTGAAATAATATAAGAGGAGGTGGACTAACATAATGCTTTTGGTTTGGGATAGAAGACATTTTCCAACCTATTTTATACCAATGTGATAAATAATTATTTAAAAAATGTATATTTACCTTATCATTAATTAAATTTGAGAAAATTACACTATAAGAAGTATTAAGACACCCTGATCCCATCCATTGAAGTATAAAGGGACTTTTCGGGTTTCTATCATTAGAATATGTTCATATCTAATGTCTACAATCTCATCCATGGTGACCCAAGTATAAAATCCCTCATATCACTACAATCATAGTTCAGATATTCAATTACTATAAAACCTATGTGTATGTACCTAGTATCACACATATGGGCAGAAGTCTCTCTTGATGCATGGTACGACCAATAGTCACATTGACCCCATCAATGGAAACTCTCATAGACAACTGGTGTCCCTCGACTGGAGTCAAAAATAGATAATGTTTGGTGAGCCCAGCTTAGGCATATCTAATATCTCCCATGACATGTTTTCTGACAACAAAAAAATTTAGCAAGAAGGCACAAGAGTCCTTCCAAGTATACTTTATGTCAGAACCCCTTATTAAATCTTCATCACAAAGATTAAATAATTAAACAAGCATTTGATTTATAAAAATCCAATAAAGATGTAATTTTATACATATCACATTGAAATTTTATAGAAAACAAAACTCATCCATGGGGATCTATTATAAAAACATGACATTGTCAACCAAACAATTCATTTAGCATAACTAAGAAACATATCAAGAGTCATAATCCATTCAAATTAAAAAATATTTTCAAAATATTAATCCAAGAGGAGATCATCTCAATTCACATAATGAATTTATTCTAAATAGAATTCATAACTAATCAAAATACATGGATGGTGTGAAAAGTGATGTATTAATTCATTGTTAAATTTAAATAGAATTGGAAAGGGATCCAACAAAAAAAATAAAATGCTATTAATTTCATGATAGAAACATGATCCTTCCCTTTACCTATTTCATTCATATTCAACTTAACGTAAATTTGAGGACACCTTTCCTCTATGTACATATTTTTCTGGCCAAATATCTACACGGGGATCTTTACATACATGCTTATAAGTGCATACACCCCATTTCACATACAATAATATGCATATTAATATTTTTTTCATAAACACACCATAGCTAATTATATATATCAATATTACCATGGGTAAATATATATAAAAGGGTAACTCACATATATCTATTCTTACCCATGTATACACATATAAGCCTTAGTCAATGGGATTCCAAAACCACTTCCATGATGACCAGCATTCAGTATAATAATATTAGAAACAATAAATTTACAAAAAAAACAAAATTTAAATTTGTTAAAAAGAATATGAATATGAAAACCTACCTCAAATTGATGGTGGGAAAACTACAATGACCCAAATGACATTTCCATCAGTGAAAGAAGCCAAAATAAGCAAGAAGAGTCCTTGGGAGACCCAACAAATGCCCTATATTAAAGACAGTCATCAGAAACTATCGAACCTAAAAACCTAGGGTTTGTTTGAATGAATGTGGTGACATTAATCATAAAAACACTATAATGAATGATAATGTTGGAATAGGGTTCATAACTCAATGGATCAATTGAGAAAATAGAAGAAATATTGTTGAAATTGATGTGAAGAGAGGAAGTAGATGAGGGTTGTTGCGCACGGCTGAGAGATCCAGGGGAGTTGGGTTCTATGAGTATATATTGGGAGGATTAAATTAAGTTTTTATTATTTTAATTTAATTTTTATTTAACAAATTTGATTTTATTAATTCTGCGCATTATTATGTTTGTATGGTTTGTTAAACCGTGCACCTAACATGTGATGAACAGTGCACTCGCACTGCCTAAATGGCACTAAACATGTAGTCTTGGTGCATCGTTTGGGTAAAATATGTGTGTCCCATATGAAATCTTCTCCAAATCTAGGTCAGGATTCTTGGGTTTATACTGGAGGCCATATGGATTCAATCTAACCATGTTTCCCTACCAACTACACTTGTCTTATGATTTTGGATCTTAACACTCCCAAAATTAGAAAAAACACCATGGGAAACCTTCAGGACTTAAGCCACTTCCAAAAAAACACATTGAAGTGATAAAACTCTCAAAATTACATTCTAAATATATGTTTACAAATAAACTGACCAATAAATGATAAAAATAAATATATTTCATAATTGTATTAGGACCAAAAACATAGGACACTACAATCTCCAAACATATAAATTTATCATCCCTAATAAGACTTTGGAAAAAAAGAGAGAACATCACTTGTTATTCTATTGTCAGGAAGTCCCATCATATTAGTCACGATTCATTTCCAAACACCCAACGCACCTTCATGAATCATCCTAATACATGTCACGTAAACCATAAAAAATAAACCCAACACTTTTTCAATGTTTAAATCTCAAGACTCAGCTTACTCATGCCCATTAAACATGATATATGATCACATTATCATCTCTTCAACTAACCATACTATGTTTATTTCAAAATAGGTTCTATTATTTAAGGGACAACTATGAATCATGGTATCTCTACAATTATAGTTTCCATTACTGATATTCTCGTAAAATTTTAGTGAAGATCATGATATGAGACACGATCTAATTGAATGTTAAACTCAGAATCTAACCCATTTAAACTAAATGTTTTGACCATACCTTGAAAAGAAGTAGTCAACATCAACCTTTGAACCATCTTAGCTAACATGTTAATTATGTGGTTCCTCAATATCTACATTAAAAAATGAGTGGTATCAAGTCTCACCATGCCCAGTCAACTACCATCAACGCACATATCTTAGATAACAGGTGAATTTCAAATCCATAAATGATGTATCAAGAAAAATGTGCCACTAAAATACATTAAAAATGATCACTAATTCTTGCAACATATTATTAGTGATTCTTATTGCCAAAAAATTAACATTTAAAATATTTTCCCCTCTACAAACATAGAACAACCCTCAATATGAAACATTTGGATCATCATTGGAAAAACACCCCATCTTTGTCTGATAGATATCTCGGGTAATAAATGAGTCAACAACTAGAATCCATGGTTCCCATAAATGTAAATATACATTCTTTGTTTACAAGAGGTACATCGGGTAAAGAAAAAATGTCTAACATTATTAACATTGAATAAATTCCAAGCGACAACTTGTTAGAATTCAAGTTCAGAGTAAAAAAGCTTGTGACCATTAAATAGTTCATAAATTTATGACATGGGAACCTAGATATAACTCAAGGCTAACTAAACCTCATAAAATAAAAACTATTCTAGGGTAAACTCTTACATAAACCACCCAATAAAATGCAATGGAGTTTTAAAAACCATAGCATGGCATACTTCCAATGCTCTCCTAGTGTACATAGATGTTACCATGACATGGTACATGGTCACATTAAATATGATATTACACTACGAAGTTTTAAAAAACTGAAATATTGATCAGAGACACTTTATATACATTAATGATGAAACACTTAGTAAGGGTCTAAAACATTTTATCCAAAAACCCTAAAGTAATGTCAGTCAGACAACCATATGTCGGAATTCTTAAAAGATATCAACTACTTTAAACAATGCACATTCATCACATGAACATTATTACTTTTCAACATAAGTAATTTCACCATGAATAAGCACTAGTTTTGAATTCAATCCTCGACCATGGTGGTATACAATGGTTGTATCCAAAGACAACCATCTAACACAGTAAATATGACCCAGCACTAACACAATCCTAGCTTTCCTGCTTTAGGGGATACTATGAGAAGCACTAACTATTCATGAAGTTCTTTCTTGGTTATGTGTCTCCTACTTGGAGGACACATATAACCAGAATAGCCATGATACTCCTCACCTTGGAGTGCCTTTATTGATTAATTTATTGATAAATTGATCTCAGCCCACCTCAAATTCTCCATTGACCACTGATCATGATTCTTAGTGGTCACCATCATGATTTTTCAAGTATTAACCAAAATGATAGGGTCAAACGTCCACACAAGTGTGATAGATTAGATTTAGACCAAGATGGTAACATGATGTTTATCCGAGTCATGTTCCCACACATCAAGGAATTAGGGGTAAAATCCAAAATAACTACGTAGTTCTTCAAACAAATGATTCTCCTTAAAACATCATCCTAAACATTGGCATGAGCTAGGACCCCTATTAACACCCAATTAACTCTATTCTGGTGATGACTAGCATTAAAAGTGTAACAGATCACAGTAAAATGTTAAATGTTGAATAAAATGGATGGATGTTCCATTTAACAAGATGGTGGGTGTTGTGTGTATCGACACATACTACCCTATAAACCCAAGGGAAAAAAGAAAACTCATTGAAACTATCCACTTGATTATCTTTCATATGTGTTTATGTTTTTGATGGTCCACACTTGGGATTATCCCAAGATTCACATTACTCATAGGACTATAGAACAAGTTTAAGACCTCCAAGTTAATCCATTTCTAAAAAGAGGAGAGGATGGGTAACATGTCCTACTAAATGTTCAACCATGTCCTTGGAATGTACCTCCCACTAGAACTAAAAATTTAGAAATACTCATATTGATAGAGAGGATAAACAACACATGAACAATAGTCCAAAAAGGGTGTCGTCGTAGATTCTATGAGTCTGATATGGAACTATGGAACACAAATAGTATCCTAAAAAATAGGAATGGTTTTCATGAAATAAGCAAGGGTTGAATAGTTATGAGGGTGCTAACTACAATAGTATTGTCCCTAAGAAAATAATAATTCACTAAACCAAATATGGTCATGTGTATGAATGGTCTCCAGACTTAAGGGGATAATATAGGTTGGAAAATTACCATAACAAAAAATGAAGCACTATATTTCTTGGATGAACTCTTGAAACCACCCAAACCACCCTTACAAAAGAGTAAGGCTAATAAAACCTATCAGGGTTTCATTTTGCGATATTTTACTAAAACTCATTTTAATTATTTAAACTTTTACATGTTTATTTTCTTAAGGGAAATATAATATAAGTCAATAATAATATGAATTTTGATATGTGACATGGAAAAAAGTTATAATTCATTATTTATTTTTTAAAAATTCAATATTTAGTTGAAATCTCATAATTTTTTCTCATCTTACCACATAACCCACATTTAAAATGACATTATTTTATTTAGAAGGTCTTGCACCACTATATCTCAATGAGAAAAAAGTAACTTATTAATTAAAGGGGTCTGGTCATAATGGATGCTATATTACATTCACATGAAGTAGCATATAGGCAGTGAAAGGCACAATAAAATTCCCTCATCCCAAGAACGTGACCAACAAGGGTCTCGTTAGTAAATTTTGGAATCAATTAAAGGAATCCTAAAAAAATAAAATATTTTGATTTGGAAAACATATTTAATGGTTTAATTGCAATGAAACATGCCCTGACTCGCCTACTTTGGTCTATATGGGAATTTATAATTCCTTCCACATCACTCGGACACTCAATAAATAATGGCACAAACCTCCAGGATGAAATTGAAACAATAATAGTCAAAATCATTCATATTTCTCATTTTTATTAAAGGAAAATAAAATACCTGATCATTTAGATTTATATGCTATCACCCTAAAAATATAAGGTGCCTACACACCGTACATGAAGGAGGCATGTCCCATCCAGTTCAACCATGTTTTTTGGAGTATAAGAATGATTTATCTTATTAAAAAAATAACAAAAAATCATTGAATTTTAAAAACAGAGTGCATCTACTATTGCCTAATTATATGGGTCACCCTTTTCCAATTGAAAAATATCTCATACACTATAAAAATTTTAAAAATTGGGTCTCATTCAATAAAAACTATTTTTTTGAATAATTAAAAAATTAAATCATTATGTCATTTGTTTGACCAATTAGGTTAAATACCATAATAGGGGATGAATCAGTGTTTGATATATTAAAACAACAACCCCTTTAGATATTATTTCATCATTAACAAGACACTACTCTCTCTTCTTCCCATGGAAATATATTAATAGAAATTAAACCATGCATGAGTCACAACCATTTTTACTCGGCTCACCCTCACTAGGCTACGTCCAAGGATTATATAACGGTGATGTCCCTATTGAACCAAATCCACTAAGGATCATAGGAAAATTGTAGTGTTTTCGATAGATGACTTATATTTCTAGGATTACATCCTATACAAGATTTATGTCTGGCTAACTTCATTCCCAAGGGTTAGTCCAAATGTCTCATTCTCTATCTCACTGCTGGTAGAAATTATCACTTTATACCTCTTCCTTTTCTCAATGCTCTTAGAAGAGATCCACTAATATATTATAGACTTGTAGGTCTTATTATTTTCATCAAATAATGAATCCTCAAATGTATATAGATTCTCTATTGAACTCCCTCTTTTCACCTGTAGATGAAATCCACTTTCTAGAATACTGTTAATTTTCATAAATTGATTTCACAAACATTTTAAGTCCTTTCATTAAAAACATGATTTCACTATGAACTACACATCACCACATAGTGTGTATGATTTGCAGACCACCTCTCCTCTATGAAATACCTCCACTTACTCAAATCATACATCCATGGTACACCCCTTCTTCCTCTGTTGACCAATCGATAATCTGTAAACCATCTATTCTTCACAAATTAGTTTTTCATCCATGGAATGCTTCTCCTATATGAACCATATGATTTAAGATAGATCCTTTATCTATTTATGTCTAGAGTTCCCAAAAAAACACTTTTTGAACCATTCTTGTGAACTCCTTACCATTTCGTAAAAATCCACCTTCTGAACCTATTCTCATTTGTGAACTCCCTGCAAACTCTTTCAGACATAGCTTAATATCTACCAATAGTGAATATATTTTCTAATTAAAAACACTATCACTAATGATGGTATTAAAATCATTTATATAGATAATTATATCTGAAAATATATCTAATATATTTTACCCAAAAATTAAATAAAATATGGCCTTCATCACATACTTCTTCTTCCGTGAACGGTTTTCCTTATGCGGTCTACATAATATATCTCTTTCATCAAAATGACTGATATCTTCCGAAAAAGAAACCCTTCACTAATCCAAAAAACAACATTCTTTTCTCAAAAGAAAAATCCATACCAAAAAATTCAAACCCTTCAGTGAACTACTTTCCCCATAAACCACAAACTCTCTAGTGAACCATTTACCATACATGGTTTATGTACTACACTTCATGGTCCACATAGAACTGTTGTATAGAAATATTCCCTTTTTTAATTTCCATGTAATTCTGTGTACCTTCAATTCAATCATACCTTTATTATATGGGTTATTTATTTAAAATTCCTAAGACTCTGACACACCCTCTATAATTGGTAATTAACCCCATTCAATTGTGTCCTCTATATTTCTGACCATGATTAAAAATCCTAGAATCCTGGAACATCGAAAAAAATCACAATAAAATGTTACATAAACAAAGTAACCATGAGATCATGAAAAACTTAGTACTAAGAATGTTAATTAAACTCAATAATTTAAACTAATCATCGAAAGATAATACTTAAGATAAAACACTCAGACGTTGTATAAAATGAAAATGACACTAAAACATGCAAGGAAAATCTGTAAATATCAAACAACCTAGAAAAAAAATCTACATGGAATGGAATATACATGGAATGTGAAATCCTATATCCCTAAAATGAAGCTTGTAATCCTTTCCCCTTTCTATAATAGGCCAAGGGTAAGTGATAAAAATATCATAATCCATAACCAATTAGAATACTCTAATCACTCAAAGAGAACTCCCTATAAAATTAACTAGAAAAAACATGACAATCCTTGTGAATCCTAGCCACATAGACTTTCCCCCGTACATGGGTTCATCACTCCCATTAAAGAATACATATCAAGCACTGAAAAAACATATTCTATAGTCTAATAGACTAAAATAGTACTACAATGAAAAAATAAGCTATGATACCACTTTGTAACATCCAATCTCGACTGACCACTAAACTGGTTGTCGGACTAGACGCCACATGGCCTCTGGAGCACCTCCCCATACACCAGAGGTTTCTAACTATAACAAAGTGTCTAATGGAACTATATCAAGGAGAGTATTCCCTATATATTAAATTATCACAATAGTATATTAGGTTTATATAAATATAAAACAATATATTTGCAGATAACAGAGAGACAATCATAGACGAATTAATGTAATTGATGAATAAAACTGGCCAATGAAAATTTAAAATAATGCTTAAATGAATTATGATCCTAAAAGTACTAGTAAAAATTAAAATAATAAGTATAATATTATAAAATAATTTCATTAGAATGACTAGATCATGATCATCTTAAGAACCATCCCGATAATCTATCCAAACTCTATCCTATACATTCTAATCAAACAATTTGAAGAAGGTTGCTTCCCATTATCAATACCTATAGACATAATGTCTACTCAAGTGCTGATAGTTCCTAAGTAGGGTATGAGATATAATCCCAATAGAGTAGCACAAATGGTGTTGTGAACAATCCATTTTGTGGAATATAATTTAATTATTGCACTATAGTGAATTGATGCATGATATGAATAAATTAATGCGTAAGACTTGGTCCCACTTGGACACCAGTCAAATATACATTCATTGTCATAAACTGGGGAATCTAAACCAACATATCCTAAAAAGATAATTTGGGTGAGATAATATACGAGGAGATTCTCTAACCACAGTCTTTTGGTTTTTCCTAGAGGACGTGGCCCTATATATTTAATACCAAAAAGATAAATACTTATTTTAAAAACATGAATATTGATTTTCATTAATTAATTTTGAGATGAAATATTTATAAAAAGTATCTAGATACTCTAAGACCATCCATATAAATTCAAAATGACTTTCCACGTAACTATCCATGGACTAGATTCATATCCAATGATTAGGAGGCCATCCATGGTGACCCAAGTATGAAATCTCACATATCACGTCGACCATGGTGTGAAATGTCAAGTAAGATCATACCTATGAGTCTATACCTAGTATTGAAACTTATGTTTTAGTCTCTCTCAAGATATGGTACAAGAAATAATTCCATCAATCATGTCTAAGGGGACTACCCTAGGAAACTGGTTTCACACATCTATAAGAAAAAAATAGATGATGTGTGGTGATCCAATCTCAGGAATAGTTATTATTACCCCAAAAAAGTTTAAAAAAATAAAAATAAAATCTAAGAAGATTTCAAAAGATTCCATCTAAGGGATCCTTATGTCCAAACCCCTTAATTCACCCTTATCTCTAAGAATAATGATTTAAAATCATTGCATTTATAAAAAACCAAGTAAGAAGAAACTCTCTAAACACAAACTTGTAAATTTAAATATAGTGCACCAAATCTGAGGGGTTTTATTATAAAAACATGAAACATTTACGAAATAATTCCTTTATCATAATTAAACATCACTTAAAGATTCATACACAATTCACATTAATGAATTATTTCATCAAATTAGATCAATATAAGATCAATCCAATTCACCAAAATAATTTATTATAAGAAACATTAATTAATAATTAATATCCATGGATAGTTTTGAAGAGATATAAATTAATGAATTATAAAATTTAAAGGGAAAATTTAAAGGGATCCTACTTCAATATCAAGGTGTATTGATTTTGATGATGGTTATAGAAGCCTTTCCTCTACTGCATGTATGGATATGAACCATCATTTTTATTCATGGACATTGACCCCTATGAACATAATTTCAAGGCCAAATATGTAAAAGGGTATCCATACATACATGATTATAAATTCTTATGCCACATTTCACTTACAGTCATACACATCTTCATCAAATTACATAAGAAGACGTAGGCACATTATATAAATTCATCCTCACATGAGTAAATATATATAAATGGTTAACTAAAATATATCTATTCCTACCCATGAAAAATAATCTAAGCCTTCGATGGCGGGAGCCAAAAACCACTTCCATGAAGGCCAAGATCCACTAAAAAATATTAGGAACAATAAGATGATAAAAAATATAATTTTAATTTGTCCAAAATAGATGGAAAATTAAATATTACAAAAATCAATGGTGGGGATAACAAAATGACCCAAATAACCTGACATTCTACTTTGGATGACAAAACACACAAGAATATACCCTGGGAGACCCACCACTTGAACTATTGAAAATAGAAGCATCATGAAATAGACCAAATGAAACCCTAGGGTTCAGCCCCACAAACATGGATGCACAGGAAAAAAAATTCCAAAAATAATGGGAGTGATAGAATAGGGATAGTTCCTCAATATGTCAAATGAGAAATTTGAAGACATGTGAGTGAAAGAAATGTGAAGAAAGGAGGTCGAGGAGGGGTTTCTCACATGATCGAGAGATGTAGGGGTAGTTTCGTCGTGTGATTGCGGAGGGGGGAGGGGTAGATTATGTTATGTTTTATTAATTTATTTATTTTAAAAAGAATCTTTGCATATTTTGTGTCACACAGTTAGCCAAATTATGTGCAAACTGTGTGATTAATATTGCACACACTACCTAAATGAAACTAAGTGTGCGATATAGGTGCATGTCTTTAGTAATCCATGTTTAGAATGTGTGTCACATTTATTACCCAAGGGTTAGGATTTATGGTTTGTTTCTGGTAGCCGCACAGTTTTGAACTAATCATGTTTCCCTACTAGCTCCTCCTGACTATAGGTTTCACGAGTCAACCCTCCCATGACATGATAGAACACCTAGGGTACACCCTAGGCCTTTACCTACATTCAAAAACAACATAATTATGTGATTAAACCCTTTTAATTACAATAAAAATATTTTTTTACATAAAAAACCATCCATCAAATAATAAATTTCAAAATCCCTTATAATTCAATCCAAAAAAATATATGATGCTATAGTCACCAATATTTTCTATTTTTTATTACTGTTTACTATTATTTTTATATCATAAAGACATTTTATCTATATTCAATAAAAATAATACATTACTAGTGGATTTATTCAAAAAAAATTAAAATCCCATTATACGTACAATATTGGAATATAATAAGTTCGAAATATATAATTATGATGGAGAAAATCAATTAAATTTAAGATGAATCATTATTCATGTGTTGTTGTTCCAAAAAAATATTTCTTGATCTCCTCTAATGATAAAATAAAATATTCACCAGTCAAACTAAAGATTGAAATATTATTACAATCGAAGATTAAATTTTTATTCGTGCATTAACAATTGATTATAAATACCTATTATTATAATTGGATGATAATGTGTTTTTAGAATATGTGAATTAATTATTTGGAGGTGTTATATATTTTCATTCAATAGATTCATTCCATAGAGTTCATGTCACTAGAATATTAGTTATGTAACGTTGGAGCTACATGTTTCATTGAAAATAATAGTAGGATATCGTTAGTAATAAAACATAGCATCAAACTTTTTTTTCTTCTGATACATTTACATTGGATGATTAAAATACAAAAAAATTGTAAATCCATTGGTTAATCAAGTTTATTTCCTAAATAATGATTCCATGTATAGTTAATTATTATTTCAAAAAATCATTCATATCTTTTTAATCAGAAGGAACTTAGTAAATAAGTGAATTTGACCTCTTTTTTATGTGTGTATTAATTAATATTAGTGGATAAATTTGTTGATAACTCAAATTTATTCATTTAATTTTAAATTTCATACAAATAATTATAATTAAAAGGTCTCAGTACTATTACTCTTGATTATATTGGTCATTTGGTCCAAGGCATGGTAATATCATGAGTCTAATTTTAATTCATTTCCCTTATATTTTTCAGTTTTTACACTATATTGATTATTTGTTTGTTTAATTTTAAATAGATTTTTGTAACATTAACATAGTTTTGTGGGAAGGGTTTAGTGAATTCAAACATATAGTACACTAAATCATTGGAGTCTATATTTAAGACCAATTTCTATTGATCATGTCTCTCTTTTGTTATCTCTGGAATATAATTCCTCTTCTCCTCTCCATGTTTGATCTATAGTACTCTCAATAATTTGGATTTGGAGTTGTGGTTCAGCAGATGAAGTTTCTTTTGTTAATGAAGCCTTCATGATCCATCGACCACTCAAAGATGTTATGACCCTATGTACCTCTACACCTCTCCCAATTGTATATAGATCGGAGGTAACATAACGGTTTTGAAAGGTGATGTTCAGTGGGAATTAGTGGTATAGGTTCATCCTTTTTTGTTTTTCTCTACTAATGTGGTTTAATAGATTGAAGGAGTTGTTCAGTGTATTTCCCTCAAAGTCATCTTAAATTGTTTGGGGGTGCTTCTACATAATCATGATCTATTTTATGTTCATTTAATACCTATGGGGTTTGGTGACTAGTGTGGTGGTAATTGTTTTAAATTGGTTTTGTTTTGTGTATTGATCGGCATGATTGATAGATATTTTATTATGTTGTTATAATTTGTTTTGGGATAAATCCTGGTGATTTATTGTTGGTGTGGTGGAGAAGATGTAGATTTGATCATCTGTCTTCGGGTGCAGCTCAAGGCAAATCACAACATGAGATGTGACCCGATGGTTTATTATGTGAGGAATTATGTGGATCAAGGCATGATGAATTTTTTTTTATTTAATTTGAATTGTAAATAAATATTTGGATCCTCTATATGACTATGTTACTAATCAACCATAAAGCTATTATATGATAAAAAAAGTAAAAATAATTTTAATTCAACAATAGAAGTGAACAATAATGTTGATTAATGGAAAAGAATATATATATTAGAAACCTTCAATTATGAGCACAATATTCCCTATGTAATGATTATTAAGCTAATGTATATTGAAATTATGTCCAATGTTAGATAATGTGAATGATATAAACATGATTATCAGACATATTTAATCGATGAAGTTGGCTTCCATGGATGGTGTCTATGTGTCTTTTGTATACCATCACTTAAAAAGTGTCACACTATGAATATTACTTCTTTATTTAACTCTAGTGGAGATTCAAATTTGGTTTATAATGAAATGTTAAATGTGATAATAAATTATGAGATCAAGTTGATATATGTTCAAAATCGATTGAATGATGCCCTATATAATTTTAGAAGAGGATGGTCACCAAAAAATAGATCCATTAGATAATACCATAAGAAGATAATATATAGGATAAGATTTAAAGAATATCATGAGGCCCTAATCTAATATGATATATGTTTGGAATATGAGTAATATTTATGAAGGGTTATAGGAGTCCCATGGAAAGGTCCAATAAAATTTATCTTCCAGAAGATAATATTTAGTGAGAAAGTCCTAGAGATATATTGGATTATTTTTTCATAATAGTATTTCAATTGAATTGTGATGACAATGACTCATTCTCTTAGATCTTGTTCTATAAACACAAATTTTACATAATGACATTGATATCTACTATATATTCTATGATATAACAATTATTAATTTCAATATCAATAATGATTATTGTATCTATAAAATCTATAGTATGTTTAATTTTTTAGTACATTATAGAATTATTAAAAAAATTCAATCTTCATTGAATCCAACAAACATGTGTTCATAATTATTTAAAAAACTATTTAATAAAAAATGATCCTTTAACATCCCTGTTAAATTTATTAACGTGGTCCATCTATATAAATATCATACATGAAATGATTTTCATTATAACCTAGGGAGGTAGAATCATAAGATGGGGTGAGCTCAAATGCTTACTAATGTAAAACAAATAACTGAGGTAAAAAGAAAATAAATATTATTTAATGAATAAGTAAACAACATGATCCCATAATCAATATCAAACATAGATCATTATATATCGTATATAATAGAATAATATATGGATATCAATAATAATGATCTCATAATACTGGAATACCTAATATCGGACCTAAAAACATATTTTCAAGTCATTATGCCAATACACTATCAAGATATGGTTAGAGGTATAATCCAAAACTCATTTTTTCTTTGTCACATGAGACATATTGACACATAAATTGGGTATATATTTCATGGCCCCAACCATCATCGTATTATGTCTATTTCATTGACCAGAAGAGTAAAAAAGAAATTTAATATTATTACCTAAGGATCGCTTATCCAAAATTAAATCATGGATATCTATATAATGAAAAATATAAAACAATAATATATGATTGACTTGTGTTACTAGTAAATAATCATCAACATTGAAAATAATTTTCCTCATGTAAATAAAAGTTTTGACATGATCAATACTCATCCTAAGAAATAATGGTGATGAAAAACATTGGTAATAATCATCTGTATTGGAATAAAAATATACAATATACCAATACACTTCTCCATGTCAATAAAATATCTTTAATTTAAAGTGAACATCATGAAATCTTAATTATTTAAAATTGGTTAATCACACCATTTAGATCAAAGATTATATTTCAAATTCAATACAAGAAAAATAGGACCATAATCTATCCAAAAAAATTAGGTTTATGGTTTCAAAATAACATATCAGAAGTTTACTAATATAAAACTATATATATGTTAACATAAAATAAAAACATCATTAAAAAACCTCTTGAACAATAAAACAAAATAAAGTATAATGAATTAGATTATTTTTTCTATAACACTATTCCCCAATACTTTAAATATAAAATAATGAATAAATAATAAAACCCAAACCCTGCTATAGTAAATTCTTTTGTAAATAAAAAGTTAAATGGAAGTGAAATTTTAAAATATCTTTTAGAAAATATTTTTATCACGAAAGTGAAATAATATTTTATGGGTAACATCCAAAATTATTTTTTCCAAAAAATGTATCAAAAACTATTTTAAAACCATTAGTTTACTAAAATAACATTAATTAATATGGTAATTAATATACATAATATAAATCATAAAAAATTAAGATATTAAAAACAATTAAATGAATGTGAAATGAAAACCCGTTTGTAATATCATGAAAAATTCCATTCTTCATAATTTTCATTGTAAAAACAGTAAAAAAATATATTTCATATCAAAATATATTTTGAACATAAAGTTATATAAATGTAAATAAAATCAATTATTATGGTGGGATAATATAATTTGGGTGAAATATGTTCATTGTAATACAATATAAATCAAGGAAATGTAAATTGAGTTAATAATATCCAATACAATAAGCATACTAATTGAAGAAGGATATATTGTAAATGGTGGTTTTATGTCCTAGAAATATGAATAATTAAAATGACAAAAAATATAATAAAATGGAAAAATTATCCAACTTTTATGAAATAATTTCAAGATAGTTATCATAACTCAATGAAAAAAATGAAAATATAAAAATATCTTTACTTCTGGGGAAATAACTGTATCAAAAGACTCGTTAATAATTGAGCATGATTTGATAATTAAATATCATTAAATTAAATGAGTATTATAATAATTTATCCATGGGTGTTGAATAAACTATATTAAGAAATCAAATATACACCAAATGTACTATGTCTCCAACAATCAGAATTGAGAAAAAAAACCCTAGTGGCATTAGAAGTATTCAAATAAAAACTCAAAAAATGAAAGGGATTTTAATTGAACATAAAATTACATAATTAAAATAAAACTCATAACATTCTATTTAAAATAGTTATCATATAAACAATAAAAATTAATTAATGCACAAAATAACAAAAATTTCTCAATGATATAAATTTGTGATGAAATCCATTACCTCGATCATAATAAACTTTTCACTTGAAATAAGTCTCATGAATAATTAAATTATGTTCATTAAATCCATACACAATAATTTTTTCTTAAAATTAATAATTAATATTATCATCATTTGTAATCAAATTATATTTATATATATTATATACTTATTTCCTATTTTCAATATTGTGTGTTAGTAATCTTTATTGTTAAAAACTAGATCCATAAAAGTCATATTGGTATCAAATATTTTTACCATAATATATAATATTGTTCAAGGAGGTCATTATATTTATATAAACATGAACCTACAATGATTAGGGGATGATAATGAAATGGTTCAATAATAATATCATTATTATAGTATCATAACTTTTTTAGATAATGTTGAGGGTCAATCTCTCTATATTGAACAAAATATCCTCTTTTACATCTGTTTAAGAGGGATCTTATTAAAGAGAAGGGAAAATGCCTAAGAAAAAAGAAGAAGACCAAAGGTTAAATGTGGCTATGTGATAAAAAACCATATCATCCAAGCAAGCACAAGTGAATGCCTCATTAACCCCCATGCTAGCTAGTTCAACAGTGAGTTGAGTCTAAATTAGGCTATATCGGTGTATTTATTTTTTTATTATTTTTTTGTGACAGAATTGTAAATAATTATAATGAAAAAATAATTTATATAATATCATTACATAGAAAAATAGATAATTTTCCTCTTAGATATCTTGTTTTAAATAATGGAATTAACAATAATAATTATTTAGATATTTCATTAACATGTTCCCTAGTTTTTTATACCATCAATGTAATTATGTCATAAAAATCCAACATCCTCGTTAAAATATTTTAGTAACCCGTAATTATGTTTGGTTTTGAATAATGAATTTTTTTTCATAGTGGAGGTTTTTTAGAATACGCATGAATGATGGTATCATTTTTTATTAATAGATTAGACGGTTGAATAGAAAATGAAAATAAAATTAAAAAATAAACATTATATTATATAAATTATAAAATTATCACTTCATTAGTATATATATATATATATTATGTTTTAATGATGATAGTAAAGAATAAAATCAATGTAATTGAAATATGATAGTTCGTCACAAGAGTTTTTCCTGGAATTATCCTTATAAATGATGGCCATGTCATAAGTAATTCTATATAAAATCATTTAAACAGGAGATAATTTTCTACTTGAATAAAAAATTTAGTTTTTTAAGGACAAATTTGAATGCATTTAGAGTATTAAATGGAAGTAAGTGTTACCTTTCTATAAATTATGTTAATGGTACATTGGAAGCTAATTTAAAGTTTATAACAATGCAATTTTAATATTCCATGTACAATTGCTCAAATGGGAAAAAGTATTTTAATGTATGTGTGTGACAAAACTAACCACCAAAATTTTTTTTATATGAATTTTAATTTTATTATGTAATTTTACATTAATAGGTTTACTTTTTCCCCAATTTTCTTTTACCATTGTAATTAATTATTTACTCCAATGATTAATATTAATGAAAATTTAAAAAATTATTCTTTGCATAAAATAAACCTTATAATTATTATCTTTTAAATAGTTTAGTCAAATAAAATTTCTATGGTTTTAAAACAATAAATTTACATTTAATGGTCAAAATGCGTAAAATGTTTTTTATGGAAAATTGTGTGTTATTAAGGATATAATTTATGTGTAATACATTGTTAATAAAATAATAAATTAATCTGAAATATTTTCTTATTGGAAATCAAATATATTTTATGAGTATTGCATGGAAATCCAAAACACAGTCTCACTTTTAATGGACTTAATTCAATGAAATAACTAAAAACATTTTTTATTAACCTAACTTATGTATTTAGTATTATAAATGAGGAACAAAGGATTTATAATCTGAAATAATATATTAAAAAGAATGATCTTATTCCTTAAATATATATTTTATTAATTTTCTTGTTTTTTAATATTTTTGTTTGTTTATTTTGGGCATAGTAAAAGAACTTATTAGGAATGATCCATAATCAGTAATTGTCATATTTAATCGATCCTTCTCAAATTGAAAAAAAATTAAATTTCTTGTACAATAAATTTTTCCAAACAATATTTCAAAATAGTTTCATTGGTACTAGAATAATAACTTTTCATATAAATTTTAAAATTAATTTATAAATATTGGAATTATGAATACCTCAATCTTGGAATATTTATTCATTAAAACTGTTGATTGGATGAAACCTATTTTTTAAAACCATTATTTATTTGGTAGGATAGAAGTGTATAGTCTGTGTATTGTTGATCCAAACAAGATCCTATGATATTTAAACTATGCGAATTGATTTTCAATTTCTAACATAGATGATCGATAGACATGTTTTGTTTTCCTTGACTGTGATGATGATTACATCAGGCTGGAAGAACCATCCATTCAATATATTTTTTGAGAGGATGGAGGAGAATGGGGAATCCCTATGTTGTCCATTATTCATGAGGGATATATATCTGTATATTTTTTTCAACAAAATTCACAATTTCAATAGAAATATATACAATAGATATAATCCTATACTAATACTGATAGGGATAAAGTTAAAATATAATTTAATTTTCCAATATCTCATAAATAATTCCATAAACCTTGTATGACCTATTTCTATGTGATTATGTTATTATTTTTATTTATTTCTAATAGTGTGTGCTAACTGGAACAAATATAAATATTGTTTTACTAGTTTTCTAATTAATAAGTATCATCATACCTCATCTTATTCTTCATTTCCACCTCAATATTTATCAAATACCTAAATTAGTATTTATTCAATCAACAAATCAATAAATATTATATATACACGTAATCAATTTATTACTTTGAGAGTAAATATTAATTTAGGTTACACAATCGTTAAATCTATATTAAAAATATTTCTTGGTATTGAGAATAATATTTTTTCCAATTGATAAAAACAAATAGTATTTAATAAAGAACAACAAGACCACATATAGTGTTTCCATTTATGATTCATTATTTTTTTTAATATATGGGTTTTCCAATAGTCCATGATTACTTTAATACAATGGGTTATGTAACCCAAAATATATAAGTTAATGTAACAACATTGACTACTGCACATAAGTCTTCACTATATAATATAATCCCATTATCAATATATCTCATTAAAATATATAATGTTCCAATATTAGGATGCTTATTCCAATACATGAATAGATCATAACAATTTTTATAATTATTTCCCACCATTTATACTCAAAATTCCTTTTAATTATTTTCTTATATATATACTCCTTAAGGTTCCAATTATGAAAGTATATTTTGACATCCATTATAAGATATAAATTTAATAATTGTAATTCTAGATTGAAATAATTATTCTAATGGATTTCAACATAATTAAAGGAAAGTAGTTTTCTTTTAGTCTATTCATTAACCTTGTTTGAATATGGCTGGATGTAGATACCCAAATCTTGACGTACATTGAAAATACATTACTTTTGCTGAATAAATAATACATAACAAAAACAGACACACAAGGATCGTAATAGTTTAGTGTCTTTGGAAACTCGGAATAAAATCTTCTAATCGTGGTGAAAGATCTTCATCATCTTCCAATAAAGAACATCCCTTTTATTCTTAACTAAAACCTTTCTTTATATCCTGGGGAAAAGAAAAAATCAATGGGGTGAGCTCAAATTCCCAGTAAGGGTAAACATAGAGAACATAAAACAATCCATAAACATTTTAATGCAAAAACATGAACATAAATTCTAAGAATCAAAATCTTGAGCAAAGACATGAATCATGGAAGTACGTAAGGCATATATCATAAGGGAAAAACAATAATGATAAAATAGCATGGTAATAAAACATGTAATTGTGGCAACCATTAATCATATGATATGATTTTCATAGTAGCGATGGCATTGCTTCCAATACCATCTTAGTAAAAAAAGTCCCTTTCTGAATCGAGTTCACTTCTCATTCCAATCCTGTATTGCTGAACCGGTTTAACTTGTCATTCTAGCCATGTCTATCTCATGAGATATAAATCTTTACCCAATTCATTGGTGGGAGATATAGGTCCCACCCATCTCCTAATAACATCATTCTTACTTGTGCCACAAAATAAACATACATCATTAATAAAAACCCAACGAATAAAATTGGTTTCATAAACATCATCCCATCATAACAAAATCCATATAAAATAAATGGAT
This sequence comes from Viscum album, assembly GCA_963277665.1. Taxonomy (NCBI): domain Eukaryota; kingdom Viridiplantae; phylum Streptophyta; class Magnoliopsida; order Santalales; family Viscaceae; genus Viscum; species Viscum album. The sequence goes on from CAUJRU010002996.1 coordinate 34,347, forward strand.
ATCATTTCACAATAAGAAAAGTGAAACCATGTAAATCATAGAGACATTATACATAAAACATACACATATGAAATAATTTCATTTTATATGAAAAATGGTTTTGATAAAAAACATGAAATGAATTCTTGGGGAAAATATCCTTTCTTCTTTAAAATCATCTTCTTTTCAAAAAATGTCATGAATTTTTAAAAGAAAAGTATTTTCTTGAAAATAGTCATGAAATATTTTTTAGGAAGATTCATGAAAATCAAGCTTTATAAAACCATAGAAATATGTTCATGCCGTATAAGATAAAAAACATTCTTCTCGTACTTTTGTCAGAAAAAGTAAACAAATACCTCATACGAAAAATGACAAAAGATTCCTTTCATATCTTTTACTAAAAACTCACCAAAGGGTAAAATTGGATTTAAAAAATTGTAAGTAGATGGAAATAATATTACATATTGAGGAAACATGGATGTGGATTATAAAATACACATCAGTAAATACCAAAATATAAACAATCTCGGATAAAAATGAGATTGTGATATTTTCCCTTACCTTAGGTCCGATTTGCTTCGTAAGTGTCTGATCCTCCTATATAATGATTTTAATAATGTCATTGACTTATTACAGAATCATATTCCTTGTTATGATATCATATATGGTTCACTTATGACTTTATATTACACGTTCTTTTGTAAATTCTATGTCAAAGAGCATTCTGGGTAAAATCGTTTCATTTGATGTCCATGTTTTGACTTGTAATTATTCATATGATTACTCAGATCATGATTTCTTAATTCCAGAATATAAAACATGATTTATATTTAATATATATTCATAATATACATATATATAATAGATCGATAATTGGAAATAAATACACTGTTCATGGAGACGGTAGGTTGTACGTACGTATGAACGTTGTTTTCATTTCCTCATTGAATTGAATTGAATTAATTGGATGAAATACATATATATATATATATATATAATCCAGTATCATTATTATTTCATATATTTCATGATTACTTATTATATATACTTTATAATCATTTATGAATGGTTAATCATTGAGAATGAATTGCATCGCATCGTGCAGACGATATTCCGTACGTACGCACGAGCGATGATATCATTCCCATGATCGTTGAATTGTATTAAAGTGTATTTATAATATTATAGAATAAATATCACTTTAAAATAATCATATATATTAATTAATTTCACCATTATACCAATCTATGTAAGGTGGTGGTGGAAAATAGATTACACCACGGCGTGGAGACGGTACTCCATACGTACACACGCGCGATGATTTCATTTTCCGTAGGATGGGTACATGGTGAAATATGGTTGTTTCATACTTATATTAACATATCAGTATATGAGTGATACTTATTTCATTACTTTATAATGAAACAACTAAAGAAGAAGATGTTGAAGAAGAAAGAAAATTGAAAGAATCGGAAATGAATATTACGTCTTCTTTGACATGCCTCTTTGAATCCACCTCTTAGGTGTTCTAAAATCAGTCTATGGAGAAGACCAAGACCTCTAGGATGGTGATAGGGAAGTTTAGAAGGGAAATGGGCAGGTTTTGTCCGATAATGAAGGATTAAATTGGGGTGAGGAGGAGAGGGAGGAGGTGCCCTTTTATAAGGGAGGAGAGAGGCACCTTTGGAAATATAAAAAATATTAGTTTATATTAAAAAACCAACCCCACTTAAAAACTTCTGAAATGACTCATATCCGAATATTAGATGCTATAGGGTTGTAATATCATCAACCAATAAAATTTAGACATGTTAGGAATTTAATTTAAACATTATCAACTTGATTTATCCTTATTTAATCAATTTAATTTTATTTGTGGTAATAAAATTCTAAATTTTAAATTATAACAAATAATTACTTATATGGACTGAATTTCCAATAATTAGATACTTAATAACATTTTAGACCATTTTTATTAAAATTTATAATTTTTAAATATTTTAGTGATTTTTAAACAATTGTATAATATGTTATTTTTATAAAATAACAATAGTGTCAATTTTGCACTATTCATTTATTTGAATTTAAATATAATATATACAGAATATATGTTCGAACTAAAAGCTTAAATAGACTCTTAAAAGGTCACATGTGTGTTGAAAATTAGTTTAGCACATTAAATAGTTCATATAATATTTATTTTATTATTTTTAAAACCATTTATTTGGTTTATCTCTTAATAAAATAATTACTACAACATTTTTGTATAATTATTTAATATAATAATTTGTTGCATAAAAATAAAAACTTAAATCATATGATGAATATAAATCTATTAACTTTCACAATAACACTTTTACTTGAATTTATCATCTTAAAATCACAATATTCAAATTGTTATATTTATTAAATTATGAAGGTGACAACTGTGGCATCATTTAAAATAAAATAATATAAGTGTCATAATCGCTTTTATAAGGATTCAAATGGTAAACTATTCGACCATTGGATGATTATGGTTTACATTTACATGACCAATAAGTTTTGGTCAGGGTTTTGTACATTTTATGGTCACTATTAGTTTAATAAAACTATATTCTTGATTTTTCACTAGATAAACAATTTCTGCATCACTATTGTGTCATAATTAATGAAAATTATTTAATCCCTAAAAATTATAAATAAATTCATATGATGTAGATATTTTTATTAGATTTCTTGAGACTACTCATGTTTGATGTTTCATAAGTTTATCAATAAATTAAAATCATAACAATTATAAGATTTAAGAGACTGACATGTTGTCACTATGTTTGGTTTAAATAATAATTAAATTATTTTCTTGGAAAAAAGTCCATTAAATAAGTCTAATTCGACCCTTAGGTGATATGGGTCGACTTTTATTCATCCAAAAGAATTTTGGCACGTTTTAGGGTAATTTTATAATATTATATTCACCCTTAATTACACGATTTATCTTTAACTATGGTAAATAAAATTTACCGTTGTTACTATTCATAATTTCGAAAAATAAAAAGTATCCTATTAACATAATTTGGACCCACTGATTCCAAATATGGAATCCATTTTTCAAAATTCAATACAGAAACGTTGCAGAAATTAAATTAAAATTAATGTCGTTGTCGAAAAAAACGGGTTTTTGTTTAAAACATTGCAAAAGATTGAATTGATTTAAACTACGAATTCAAGGTAAAATAAATGATAATGAAATAAATTATATTAAATGGTAAATGTATATTCTATTTATAATTTAAAACCATTAAATATTATAATTTAACCATATAAATTATTACGATGAAATAAGTTGCTTTTAATTAAAATATAGCGTGTTTTTACTATTCATTAAAATATGAAAGTTATTAGAAAAATATCAAAACTTTATCCAATTTAAATTTTTATATCCTGATTTGAAATAAGAAGTTTATTTTTTAAAATTGAACTTATAAACATTTCAAAAACTATATTCAATGCGGGTGCGCCATCAAAAGGCGGAAAAAATGCAGATTTTGAAAAATACTTATTTTACCTGAAAAGTTTATTTTTTTGACATACCATGTTCATGAAAATGTGTAAGATGAAATAATAATGTTATAACATTCAAAATTTAGTTAATACAATTCTTAATGGCTAGTTCGTAATAATATTATAACCATATATCATTGTTTTTTGAAACCTGATATTGCATACAACACACGCTATCGAGGAATGTCGTGATTGCGTGTAATGCAAGCCAAGGCTGGGTTGTATGTTGTGAAAGAATCCTTCATTGTTTCATATAAAAAAATCCAACCATATTTCATTTATACATTGAATATATATATATATATATACACACTCAATGTAGCGTAGAATTACTATTATAAAATGAACTTGAAATTGTGTGTAACACAATCAAAGAATAGTGTTGTGTATACTTCAAGCTAATATAGTGTGGCATATAGCACAAGATAATATTATTGTAGCATAAAACACATGACATCAAATAAATTAAAGAGAATACTTATCATAAAATATCGGGTTGTTACATTCTACCCACCTTAAAATGAATTTCTCCCTCGAAATTTGTCGAGGTTATAAATCATTTACTATTCATAGAAACCCACATCATAAAAGGAATACTGAAACTTAATTTAAAAAACAAAAGTATGAAACTTAACAATTACCCAATGTAACTCATAACGGGGTTTCCAAATAAGAGAACATAGGTGAAAAAATGATATGGAAGAAAAATCTAACCATCAAGTTCTGATGGAGAGTGGTAGAGAACATGGCTATCAAAAAGCCATCAATCACAAAGCCATAAATTTGTGATGATCTAAGGTACCATCTGATTCATCAGATATAAGATCACTAGGACAACATTTTTGGTTTTTAATATCATTTCCCTAAAGTTGAAAATTTTGAATTAGAAGAAATAATTGCATGATTTTGGTACAATCTCACTGTTGTTTGTGCTTTGTAAAATTTCCTCTTCATCTCTTAGAGAAATAAAGTTGAATTTTTTATTCGTGAAGTGTTAACAGATCATGTGATAGAATGATGGGTTATTCCATCTATTTCAAAAAAAAAGGTTAGTAAAGGTTATCAAGTATACATAAGTCCATCTATGGTGATATTAATCATATATGGTTCCTAAAATGGACATATACTTCATATATCATTCTGATTAATATAATAAATATAGTTTCTACTAAATAGGGACTTCCTATAGGCCAGTGGTAGGCGATAAAGGCCAGTCGCACTTCGGTTGTGGGTTCGATTCCCACAGCCTTGTCCGACGCGATGTGTTGTCACCCGTCCTGCAGGTTTTCCTTTTTCTATTACTATAACATCCCATCAATAATATCGAAAAAAGGACTATCCTTAAACAATACTAACTTCTATCCAACATAATCCATTCCATTCTTTAGGCTTATCCAAAATAATTCTTTCTAAACTCATTGTATAAAGAGAATGATTAATAAAAAGGTCATATAACAAGCATGTGAATACTATCATTTATCCTTCATATATCTTGGTGGTCACATTCCAAACATTCAAAGGCCATAATCATGTATTCTCTAGAAAAAATAATACCCATTGAATCTTAGTGAAAACGTGAATTCTATCAAAAGTAAACTCTTTGCACATACCAAAATCCAAAAATTCTATATACTCAAACCATGATATAACTATCTCCTTATATCAGTCATGAGCTCATGAATACTATAAAACATTTAATTTTCTCTTTATCCCTTCATTATGCACATATCATATTTTTTCCAAAAATTTCTTAATCACATTTCATGGTTACAGATACCATAAAATTAATGAAAACCACAATAGACCAATAAATAAGTATTCCAATATTCCACGATACTATATACAAAATTAATTTGGAATCCCATTAAAAAAATAGTTAATCATTCCACCACATCGTTGTCATATTCAATATCTCCAATAGTGATCGCATGTGACTTCCCTTTGTCCTTTTCCTTAAGTGGTTACTCATGTTGATCATCACTAACCCTTGGATTAGGGAATTTATTATCATAATGCCCCATTTCCTTGCAGTTGAAGCATTGAAGTATTGGTTGTGAGTTATCTATAGTCTTTTCTTTATTCACATCATTAGAAACCCTTTTTCCATTACTTCGACACTCAGCTGCTCGATGACCATCTTTTCCACACATAAAACATTTTCTAGTCCCTTTAAGACAATATCCACCATGCTTTTTTCCACAATTTTAGCATATGAAAACATTCATCTTCTTTTCACCATTATTCTAAGATTTCTCCTTGAACTCCATCTTTCGTTTCTTGTCAAAACAATGAGAGGGATAACTAACACCAACTTCTATTTCTACCTTGACAGCATAACGCACAATTTCTTCATAGCTACTGAAGTCCCAAATAGAGAATGCCCTTCAATGATTTGGTTTTAAGACAATGAAGAATCGATCAACTTTACTTTCAGCTTGGATGATAAAGCCAGATGCATACCTTGAAAAACGTGTAAAATTTTCTTTGTATACACCAACAAATTCATCATCCTTTTTCTTTAGTTCAAGAAACTCCTCCTCCATATTTTTTCGAAGAATACGAGGGAAGTACTTATTGAAAAATAAGTTCTTGAACTCTTCCCATTCCATGGAATCAATTTCATCTCTTGGCCTCGTATTCTTGATAAGATTCCACCATTGATCATCTTCACCTTCCAAATGATACATTGCTAAGATGAATTTAAAATGTTCAGAACATTGAATAACTAAAAATATCTTTTCAGTGGTAATGATCCTTAGTTCAGAACCAAGTGGATCAGAAGACCCACTGAAAGAAGGTGTACGTTGCCTCATGAAGGACTTAATATAATATTGTTCCCTTCTCTGCTCATTTGGAAGTCCAGAATGATTCATAGATTGTGTAAGTATATCAATAAGATTTTTCACTCCATCTCCCTTTACATTTGTTTGTTCAGGAGGACAATCATTGCATTGTCCATTGCATTGATCAACACGGTTCCTTCGGGTTCCAGCCATCATCTAAAACCCAAAAAGAATAGAGTGAGAGGTAAAAATCATGCTAGAGAAAACAACATAGTAAAGTGGGAGTACCCTCAATATCTATCATCTTAGGTTAAATTATAAGATCGTTAGCGGAATTCTAGGACTATAGCCTATACATATACTTAAACTTAGGGACATCCCTAGACATACCTTAGAAATATCTCTAGGGATCTCACTAATGTTTTCGCATCCTAGTTTCCAAAGGGTAACTAAACCATTATTCTGATACCAACTGTAGAGACCCGAAGCATGACGTACATGGAAAATACATTACTTTTGCAGAATACTAAATACATAACAAAATCAGACACACAAGGGTCGTAATTGTTTTGTGTCTTTGGAAACTCGGAATAAAATCTTCTAATCGTGGTGAAAGATCTTCAACATCTCCCAATAAAGATCTTCCCCTTTTCTTCTTACCTAAAACCTTTATTTATATCATGGGGAAAATAAAAACTAAAAGGGTTGAGCTCAAATTCCCAGTAAGGGTAAACATAGAGAACATAAAAAAATCTATAAACATTTGAATGCAAAAACTTGAACATAAAATCTAAACATCAAAATCTTGAGCAAAGACATGAATCTTGGAAGCAAGTAAGTCATAAATTATAAGGGAACATCAATCATGATAAAATAGCATGAGAATAAAACATGTAATTGTGGAAACCATCAATCACATGATATGATTTATGTAGTAGCCAAGGCATTGCTGCCAAGTCCATCTTAGTGGACAAAGCCCCTTTCTGAATCGAGTTCACACCTCATTCCAGTCCTGTATTACTCAACCGGTTTAAATTTCCGTTCCATCCATGAATATCTCATGAGATATAAATCTTTACCCAATGCATTGGAGGATGATATAGGTCCCACCCATCTCATATTGAAATCATTCTTACTTGTGCCACAAAATAAACATACATCATTCATAATACCCCAATGAATAAAATGGTTTCATAAACATTATCCCATCATAACATAATCCATATAAAATAAATGGATTTCATTTGATAATAAGAAATGTGAAACCATGTAAATCATAGAGAAATTATAATTAAAACATACACATATGAAATAATTTCATTTTAGATGGAAAATGGTTTTTATAAAACACTTGAAATGAATTCTTGAGGAAAATATTCTTTCTTCTTTAAATTTTTTTTTTCACAAAATGTCTTGCATTTTTTAAAGAAATTGATTTTCTTGAAAATAATCATGAAATATTTGTGTGTAAGATTCATGAAAATAAAGCTTTATAAAACCGTAAAAATATGTTTGTGCCGTATATGTTAAAAAAACATTTTTCTCGTACTTTTGTCGGAAAAAGTCAAAAATACCTCATACAAAAAATGACAAAAGATTCCATTCATATCTTTTACTAAAAACTCTCTGAAGGGTAAAATTATATTTAAACAGTTTTAGGTGGATGGAAATTATATTAAATATTGAGGAAACATGGATGTGGATGATAAAATTCACCCCTGTAAATACCAAAGTATAAACAATCTCGGATAAAAATGATATTGTGATATTTTCCCTTACCTTAGGTCCGATTTGCTTCGTAAGTGTCTGAACCTCATGTATAATGATTTAAAAAATGTTATTGACTTATTACAGAATCATATTCATTGTTATGATATCATATATGGTTCACTTATGACATTATATTACTCATTCTTTTGTAAATTCCATGGTAAATAGCGTTTTGGGTAAAATCGTTTCTTTTGTCATCCGTTTTTTGACTTGTAATTATTCATATGATTACTTAGATCATGATTTATTAATTACAGAATATAAATCATGATTTATATATAATATATATTCATAATATACATATATATAATAGATTGATAAATGGAATGAAATACACCATTCATGGAGACGGTAGGTCGTACGTACGTATGAAAGTTGTTTTTCTTTTCTCATTGAATTGAATTGAATTAATTGGATGACATACATATATATATATATATACATAAATTCAGTATCATTATTATGTCATATATTTCATGTCTACTTATTTTATATACTTTATAATCATTTATTAATGGTTAATCCTTGAGAACGAATCTCATCGCGTCATGGAGACGGTATTCCATACGTACGCACGAGCGATGATATCGTTCCCATGATCATAGAATTGTATTAAAGTGTATGTATAATATTACAGAATCAATATAACTTTAAAATAATCATATATATACATTACTTTCACCATTATACCAATCCAAGTAAGGTGGTGGTGGAAAATAGATTACACCACTGTGTGGAGACAGTATTCCGTACGTATGCGCACACGGTGATTTTGTTTTCCGTAGGATGAATAGATGGTGAAATATGGTTGTTTTATACTTATAATAACATATCAGTATATTAGTGATGCTGATGTCATTACTTCATATTTAAAAAACTAAAGAATAATAAGTTTAAGAAGAATGAAAATTGAAAGAATCGGTAACGAATATTACCTCTTCTTTGACACGCCTCTTTGAATCCTCCTCTTAGGGTACTAACATTGGTCTTTGAAGAATACCGATACCACTATGATGTTTCTAGGGAAGTTTATAAAGGAAGTGGGCAGGGGTTGGCCGAGCTTGAAGGCTCATATTTCTGTGAGGAGGAGAGGGAGGAGGTTCCCTTTTATAAGGGAGGAGAGGGGAACCTTTAGAAATATAAGAAATATTAGTAAATATTAAAAACCAACCCCACTTAAAAACCTCCAAAATGACTTATATCCGAATATTAGATGAGATAGGGTTGTAATATCATAAAACAATAAAATTTAGACATGTTAGGAATTTATTTTAAACATTATAAACTTGAGTTGTCCTTATTTAATCAATTTAATTTTATTTGTGGTAATAACATTCTAAATTTAAAATTATAACAAATAATTACTTATTTGTTGTGAATTTTCCATATTTGGATACTTAATAACATTTTAGACCATTTAAATTTAAATTTATAATTTTTAAATATTTTTGTGATTTTTAAACATTTTTATAATATGTCATTTTTATAAAATAACAATAGTGTCAATTTTGACACTATTCATTATTTTGAATTTAAATAAAATAAATACAGAATATATGTAAGAACTAAAAGCATTAATAGATTCAAAAAATATCATATGTGTCTAAAAAATTAGTTTAGAACATTAAATAGTTTATATAATATTTATTTTATTATTTTTAAAACCATTTCTTTGGTTTATCTCTTAATAAAATAATTACTACAAAATTTTTGTATAATTATTTAATATACTTATTTGTTGCATAAAAATTAAAAATAAAATCCCATGATGAATATAAATATATTAAAATTCACAATAATACTTTTACTCGAATTTATCATCTTAAAATCACAATATTTAAATTTTTATATTTATTAAATTATGAAGGTGACAACTTTGGCATCATTTAAAATAAAATATTATAAGTGTCATAATCGCTTTTATAAGGCTCCAAATGGTAAAATATTCTACCATTGGATGTTTATGGTTTATATTTACATGACCAATAAGTTCTGGTCATGGTTTTGTGCATTTTATGGTCAATATTAGTTTAATTAAAACTATATTCTTGATTTTTCACTAGATAAACAATTTCTGCATCACTATTGTGTCATAATTAATGATACTTATGTAATCCCTAAAAATTATAAATAAATTCATATGATGTAGATAATTTTATTATATTTTTTTAGACTACTATTGTTTGACGTTTCATGAAGTTTTTCACTAAATTAAAAATATTATACTTATAAGATTTAAGAGAGTGACATGTTGTCACTTTCTTTTTTTTAATAATAATTAAATACTTTTCATGGAAAGAAGTCCATTAAATGAATCTAATATGACCCTTAGGTGATATGGGTCTATTTGTAGTCATCCAATAAAATTTTGTCATGTGTTAGGGTAATTTTATAATATTATATTTACCCTTAATTACGTGATTTACCTTTTAATATGGTAAATAAAATTTACCATAGTTACTATTCATAATTTCCAAAAATAAAAAGTAGCCTATTAACATAATTTGGACCCACATATTCCAAATATGGAATCCATTTTTCAAAATTCAATACACATAAGTTGCTGAAATTAAATTTAAATTAATCCCGTTGTCGAAAGAAAACGAGGTTTTGTTTAAAACATTGCAAAAGATTGAATTATTTTAACCTACGAATTCAAGGTAAAATCAATGATAATGACATAAATTATATTAAATGGTAAAAATATATTCTATTTATAATTAAAATCCATTCAATAATATAATCTAACCATATAAATTGTTATGATGAAAAAGTTGTTTTTAATTAAAATATAGCGTGTTTTTACTATTCATTAAAATATGAAAGTTATCAGAAAAATATCAAAACATTATCCAATATCAATTTTTATATCTTGACTCAAAATAATATGTTTATTTTGTAAAGTTGACCTTAAAAAAATGTCAAAAACTTGATTTAATGTGGCTGCACCATCAAAAGGCGGCAAAAATGCATTTTTTGAAAAATACTTATTTTACCCGAAAAATTTATTTTGTTCACATACCATGTTCTAGAAATTGGGTAAGATGAAATAATAATGTTATAAAATTCAAAAATTAGTTAATACTATTCATAAATGTTAGTTCGTAATAATATTATAACCATATATCATTGTTTAGTGAAACCTGATATTGCGTACAACACACGCTATCGAGGAAAGTCGTGATTGCGTGTAATGCAAGGCAAGTCAGGGTTGCGTGTTGTGAAATAATCCTTCATTGTTTCATATAACAGAATCCAACCATATTTCATTATACATTGAATATATATATATATACACTAAATGTTGCATAGAATGATTATTATAAAATTAACTTGAAATTGTGTGTAACACAATCTAAAAACAGTGTTGTGTATACTTCAAGCTAATACAGTGTGGCGTATAGCACAAGATAATCTTGTTGTAGAATAAAACACATGACATCATATAAATTAAAGAGAACACTTATCATAAAATATCGAGTCGTTACACTACAAGTAGTCATGCCTATATGTTCTAAAATTTCTATCCATGTCTAGTTTCTTATTGAATACACATTTATAACCAACATAGTTTATATCCACTAGATCATCAACCCAAATCCAGACATAGTTTTGATACATGGAATCCATTTTAGATTTCATATATTATTTCCACTTGTATTTTTTTAATAATTATTATATTCTTTTTCAGTAGGAGGATAATTATTATCAACAAAAATTGAACCATCTACCTTGGTAATTAGAAAAATATATCATTCAAATTGTCTGTCATCTCTTAAGCTCCCATGTTGTACTCATGTCTCTATAAAAGCTTCTCCCATTGAGTTTTGTGCAATTTTTTCTTGTTCAATCTCATGTGTACCATGATCTAATAATTTATCTAGGTCATTATATCTCTTATAATAACTTTTATAGATGTAACCCCACTTAATGAATGTAGTGTGTCTCTCTAGAATTATCTTTTATTATGAGGGTTCATGTAGGTAATATCTATATTTTATTTTGGGGTGTCATATAGTGTTTCACTTTGTCTCTCAATATGAATTATTATAACCTTAAGAGGCCTTATCAAATTATTAGCAATCCCACAATCATAAGTACAAAAAAATGGTTTTATTTCAACTCCAAAATTACAATATAATACAATATTATAACTTAGTTGGCACATGATTCAGTACATGTAATGATATCTATAACATGTAACCCTAAAAGGATCATATAAAACTCACATGACCCATATGTTTTTTCACTATATATAAGAGGGTGAAGTTCATTCATTCACATCTACCATTGCATTATGGTGTAAAAATGGATAAATTTATTATATAATCCCAGAAACCTATAATAATCAATTAAGACTTCATTAATATATTAACCACTAGGTTTAGAGAATAATTTTTTAATCATTGTTCCAAGCTAGAAATAAACTTCATTCATATATTCCATGAATATTTCAAATAACTCTAAACTATTCCTCATTAATTATAAATATCAATTTCTACTAAATTTATTAGTGAAAGTTATGAAAAATGAGTTCACATCCATGTCTTCAATAAGAAGAGATCAACACACATTGGAATGAAAAAACTCAAGATTCATAGAGATCCATTTTTATTTTTCAATAAATGTAGCTTTAGTAATTTTTCCTTCTAAAATTAATAAAATACACCAAGTAATTTATATATAAATGAATCCAATTATTAATCTTTCTATATATGGTCATATATCATTTATTTATCTAACCAATTTGGTGATTTCATTTATGTAACATATGTTCTTTATCAACTGTCACCACTTGTTTTGAGTGATCAAATAAATAAATACCACTATTTAAATATTCTAAACCATAATAATAATTTCATTATAAAATAAGTAATATTTATTCCTAAATTTGAAAATAAATTCATTTGTATCATGTCAGTAAATGAATATAATATTTATAGTGACTAAGGGCACATAATTATAATCTTTTAATTCCAATAACATTATTATCGTTAATGTGATGGGATATTCGCCAATTTCTAGAGTAGAAATTATGGATCAATTGGATTCTCATAGATGTACCTCATCCTAGAAAATTTTCTTGAATCTACATGGATCTGATATTGGAATAAATATATGAGTACAATATGTTGTATCTAATTAATAATTTGTAGAACTGAGTAAGCTGAACTCAAAAAACACATACATGTTGTTCACCTTTCATCTTTTCCACTTTCAATTTTCTCTTCTAGTGTCCCTTCTTGCAACATGAATAACAAATAACAAATATTTCCATTTATTGTTACTTGATCCATTTCATCATAAAAGTGTGTTATGATGAAGATTTAGTACTGTATTTCTTTTCAAAAAAATTTTATTCACCATATGGATAAAAGTGTTTTACAACTTCATGTCCTCAAAAAATGGAAAACAAGACATAAAAAATATAATAGAGACATATCTATCTTCTTCATTGTGAATATAACAACATATTTGAAGATTCTACGTGGGAGTGAAGAACGAATAATATCAGTGTTTAGTTTTTCAGACATTTCATATCCTAGAACCTCTTAATGGTCAATATATCCAATGAGTTTTATTGGAACACCATCTATATGTTTTCTATAAAATATTATGTTGTATAGATAAACCCATTCAGGTATTTCCTTCCACTAATAAATACTATATAGATTCTTGAGCAGGGTATATCCATCCATGTCTTTTGGTGACTTCATGAGTTTATAGAACATGGATGAAAGAATTAAACACAAAATTTTATCCACATCACTCAGGTTTTTATAATAATAAGTGATATTATTATAAAATTCATCATTACTAAGTATATTAGGAAATGAGGATTTGGTCTTGTGAAACATTCATTCATTTTGAAACACTATATGTAGACATTTGAACAATTCCTAAAAGATACCTATTGTTATTAAATGGTCTTTATCCATAATTTTTCATAGTGATAATGTGGTTTATATGGATGAAAATATTATAAAACATTAAAAGATAATATTATCATTACTTTTATTGGTTAAAATTTATCTAATATATAGTGGGAATATATTTCAAAAATTTTAGTACCCTAGTATTTAATCATTTTCCAACAAGCATTCCACAAGAATTAGAACGTGTAGTTGCTAAGAAATTAAAGTAGAAAGGATGCAATAGACTTTATCAATACCAAATCATGGTCATGGTAAATTTCTCAAATGTATTATGGTAGGATTCTTTTTTCCAACTAAGGGCTCCCAAATCCTTGATCTGTTGTGTGGACTCCCCAATCTTGAAACCCTTGCTTGAGATTCCCCAACAATTGCCTCTATGATATATATTCTCTTTAATTGGATACTCTTCTTGATGTAAAATTGTTATGTTAATGTAAATGTTTTCTAATAAAACCATGATAAAATAAAGTCTCCCAACATGGGTTGGTAAGACTTAGTTTTATGGTTTCAATCCTAATTAATAAATTGAGGGTTTAGTCTAACATAATATTATATTGCTGGATTTTATCAATTATGTGTAATGATTTCTAATTTTATCATTTACATGTCCTGATAATATAAATTATATTTTACATTTGAGATTAACTAGGATTCAATGAAAAATTTATGCATAACCCATTTATTTTAATTTTATATTATCATATTAATTCATTGATTTATGCAATTACGATATTGTATCAATAAAATAAAACATGAATAAAAAAATAAAATAAACAATTAAATGATGCAATCATGAGATTGTATAATGGTATGTATATTGAGATAAAAATCCTATGAACACAGGGGAAAACTCTTTATGTCAATCTTGACATGACTTACATGATTCAAATTGGACACCTATGTATTTCATAGGTTAGTATAGTCTTAGATTCATCTAAAACCAACTCCACCTTAGGTCCATATTTAGTCGACTTCATGCTTCTTGGGATAGTCCATTTATTACAGGTGTTTTATAAAAAACATGTAGGTGAGGAGAACCAAGGGATTTATTATAGGTAATAACATAACACATCCTTGGAAATACGGGTCCTACATAAAAAAAGAGGCTAGGATAACTCATAAAACATTATATTTAATTTAATAATAAATGCCTGAAAACATAATTAACAATGTAAATTAAATTAAACAATCAAATACATAATTCTATTCAAGGATCATGATTATTCATACATATTCAATGACTTTTCAATTATAATATCATTTTATTATACATTTTAATTAATTTTTTGAGATAGAACACCAATTAGTGAATCTAATTAATTATATTATTAAAAATAAATTCATTTTATCTTACTCTATCCAATTGAATTGCATATTCCTATATTCTATAATTTAGATTAAAATAACAAATTTTGTTTTATTTAAAATGTAACTAAAATCATATACAACTTTGTACTTAGAAACAAATAATTAAGTAACTTTACAAACTACTTTCTATGGTTTATATATTATAAAATGTACTCATGCAACCTATTTTGTACACATAATTTTTAATCATTTCATAGCATGTATTAAAAAAGTATTTAAAGATGGAGAACATTTATAATGTGATTTGTATAAAATGTAATGTTTTCTATTTTTAATATTTAATAATGATACCAAATTTTTAGTTTTAGACATCAAATGAAATTAATTAATCATTTTATATAATACAAAAATTTAAAAAATGTTCTATATTATCAAATTAAAGACACAAAGAACTCGGGTCAATGAGGTTTAATGTGCTAATTAACATAATTCAATATTTTTCTATAAATAGTTAATGTAAACAGCCTATGAAAGCTAGTTACATAGCATGTATTTCACTTTGCTGGAAATCTTTAGTATATGCCTGTAGAACCCATGTGAACTTATTACCTAAATTTATGAAGTACAAAGTATATATAAAGTATAAAATTCATGCACTTCTTGTTACATGGATGCTAGACAATGTGTGTCATGTATTAAATACATGTAGTGTATTAATTATGTGATGCATTTTGACCCCATGTTTTACACTACGAAAACACATTGACTATATGGTGTGTAAGAAATCTGGACTATATGTAGTCCAAAAAATCCCCATACCACACTTGCATGTCAACACATGGTGAATAAAATGTATGGGGAATGTATTCATTACACAGTGACCCGGATTATACATGAGTGTCGTATTGAAATTAACTGATACACACATCATATATAAAATATATGGATTTCATATAACACTATGTTATATAACAAATGTTCTTTCCACCTTTGCATTGGTTCTTTAGATGAGATATTTGTTAATTATTAACAATTATTTGTTGTATATGTGATAATAGAAGAGGACAAGGAAGTTATCTACAAATTGAAATGTATAATGAGTAAAAACTAAAATGAAATTTAACATTTAAATATGTAACAATCAACAATCAAATAAATAATTATTAATTTCAACATGACCTCTCTGATACACCTTCTATGTTCCAAACACAGTGGAAGTTCATATCAGAGTCAATCCATACTATTTAATTACCTAATTTGATGGATCTTTGACATATTATATAAGATTTGAATTTAATTAACAATATAATTTATTTATATTATTTATAAAATTAGATCACTAAAACAAAGATAATATCATTCCTTGATATAATTTATATTTATTTAAGTAGATCATAAAAATAACATGTCAGTCATGAGATCATTATTTTAATGAAGATTTTTAACATCAGAATACTATTTTTATCAACCATTGTTATTTTAGGAACTAGGTGTATAATTCATCAATATTTGATCCACAAATTCTCAAATGATCACTGAATAATTTGTTTGGATTTTTTTGTGCTAGCACAACAAATTGATCTTCTTACAACATTTGTTGAGATCACTATGAAGATTTTGTAAGGGTTGAACAATCAACCTTGAAATATCATTCTAGATATTCTATAGGATTATGGATAATATATATATTCTTCTACGATCTTGAGAGAGTGAAAGATCTAGATATCATTATGCACTAAAATTAAAAATTTCAATCAAACACAACACAGTAAACAAAATAATTCGTTAATAGAGATATGGGCAGGCTAAAATATTTTATAATTTATAAAATGACCTTAAATAATATATTAAACTGAATATGACTCCATACAGTGCAATATTATTATTATTGTTTTTATTAATTTCTCATCTCATACACTAAATTAAACATTGATGAATTTTATTTTACCATCTAACAAATTCATTATTATTTCCAAACAAAATTATGGTCTTATAGTTCTTCTTGATATTTATCAAATACCTTAAAAAATATTTATTAATTAAATAAATAATAAATAGTATTCATCCGTGCAATTAAATAATTGCATTTTTAGTAAATATTAATTTAATTTATGATATAAATAAATCGTCTATAAAATTATTCACTACTCTTGAGAATAAATTTTATTCCCAAAATTAAATTCAATTATAATTTCATTGGTACCAACTGAACTGATTAGTGTGTGGCCTTTATGATTACTCCTCGTTGGGATTATGTGCGATTTTAAAAATTCCAAGAAAACATTTAAAAATTATGTCAATGAACCTAAGGGAAAGAAGTAATTATTTCTACATCAATAACTACACACATGTACTCAAAATATAATATAATCCCTTTATAATTATATCTCATCAAGTAGGTTTCACAATTATAAAATCAATCTATATAATCAATAAGTTTTTTAGTTGCTATATGAGGTAAAATTATCATTAAAACATAGATATTTGATTTAATGTAATAATTATATTTTCTTCAAATGGATAATATATTAACTTCTATAAATATGGAAGGGAAAAATCATTCCTTGAATAATTAAATAATAACCTATCATTCATGAAATTCCGAATATACCTTACATTCCAAATACATAAGGCATCATGGTTTTATTTAGTAAATATAATTATAAAAGTAATCACTACAGTTTATAATAAGATTAATTTTTAATGAACATTACACAGACTTTTAGATAAAAATATCCAATGATACATAATCCTGAAAAATACATACTAGTTTTTCTTTTCTAATTATCTCACATCATGTATATTACCATGTGTGAACATGATGAGATAATGTATTATATTCATATTGGTACATTAACCTGGATATAAATATAATATATTCCTCATAATAGAACATTATCAAAATTGAGAATAGGTTTTAATGATATAATCCTTTCAATTTAAGGTATTTATCATATTAGGGAACTATTATTCTTTTTTTAATGTGATATATACCCTGGGAAATTACTACATTAAAGTCACACATAATAATAAATGATATATAATAATGCATTACAATACATATTAAATTATTTGAAAATAAATTTAATCTAATGTATAAAATATTGGTTTCATGACAACAACTCCATCATAGGATATTCTTAAATGAAGATAATTCAAAAAATAAATAATTTTTTTGTAAGCAATTTTTATAGTAATAAATCAATCATTCTGAAAAAAAAACAAAAAATATAATTTCAAGATAATGTTTTTGAAATAAATTTAAAAATAATGTTCATATTTTTAAAAATTATATTCAACAGCTTATAAATTCGATTTTTGTATAAAATTATAATGTATAATAATTATTTAAGAAAAAGCCTTTTTCAAATATTTACTATTATTATTCTTATTTCATGTCCGTTAAAAAATAAATTATTTTTAAAAAACTAATCATACCAAACAATTTTTAATATAAATAAACATAATATTCATGAATTAGAAATACAAATCACATAAAATTAATTTGACTATTGAAATAATTTTCTAAAAAATAAATTCTCTTGTTAGTTATTTTGGGTAAACACATTGAATTTCATTCATATTATTTTATTGTTTATTTTCATTTAACATACATTTCATCAAGATTATTCTCATATTCATTAAATAATATTAAATTAAAATTTTTTAATGTTCATACTTAAATATTTATATTTTATATAAATATTTCATAGTTTCATTTAAGTTCACTGTTCCGTGTGGACAAATCTATCAGACACATTGACATACTTAATTATATACATATATTATGATCTCAAGGATTTAAATTTTCTCCAAAATAAATCAATTTTTTCCTTATGTGAGTGTATTCTTTACATTTTCATTATTCATGTGATAACCTCGAATATGACATCTATCATTCTCAATTAGGTAATATCATGTTTCTTATCCTTCCATAAAAACATTAATCATTCATAGAGTCAAATATCCAATTATTTATATACCATAATCTTATATTCTCCATAAATTACCTTTCTAAAAAATATTTGCCTCTCAAAGAAAATAAAAAACAATGAGAATATATATTATTGGAAAAAATTAATCTATGGTAATCCCTATATTATATTATTCAGTATTTCATATAACTAAATTCTATAAAATATATATATTAATTCCAATTAATAAATGAAAAACAGTAAAGATTTCCTATATTAATTATTATTGAAATAAATGATCAATTTTGATTCCATATAACACATTTTTTGTCAAAATAAACCAACCTTTAATTTCATTCACATATAGTATATGACAAATCTAAGAGAAATACAACACTATGTCAACTTTTCATAAAATGTTATAAAAAACAATGAAATGAAATGAATTTTCATTTTTAATGGTCTCATTTATTATATGTCATAAAAACCTTAAATATTATTTATTTAAGAATTTTTTTTATACATTACATGATATGAAATATATTTTTGAATACAGAAAAATATCATCGACAAATATCATATCAATAATTAAAATAGCTAATAATATCAATAATTAATTTCTATTATGATACAATCCTCACTTCGATAGGTAAGACTAATAATCTCACATTTTTAATCATAGTTGGAATATGGTAAAAAATATAACCATTTATATATTATATATTTTTGGATTTTAACACATTAAGATTTCTATATAAAAATATTTGTCAAATTCAACATTATGATATTATTTATTCTAAAAAATAAAACTGAAATGGTTTTTATAATATCCAAAATATTAATATGAAAACATCATACTAAATATTTCGTTCTCTAATAAATCATGGGTTTTAACATATGATACTTTCAGATAAACCAATAACTCCCTTGATTAATCCTTGATTATCCCAAGTTATTATTCAATTAAGTTATCAAACATAATTAATTAGAATCAATACTAAATCAATAATTATAGTTCATAAATATAATTTTATTAACTAATTAATATCCTAAGAGAGCGTATAGTTAGTTGTGTAGTCTTAGGCCCATTCACCATGCACCAACGTGAAGATCGAGCTAATTCTCAATCAGACATTGGGGTGATCACATATAAAAGGATATGAGTTTTAGCTTCCACATTCTCGTATCCTAATATGGATTTTATGTCTTATAAAACCACTTATTCAATAATTTTACTATAATGACCTAAAATTTTCTATATATAATTCCCTTTTGAATAAATAAATTCCTTAGTGAGTAATGTAATTAAAGAAAACATATGCACAAATTTGGATATTTTAGACTATTATAAAATCTATCTAGTCAAATTTAAAATACAATTATGAAATATAAATATTTTCCATAAAGATATTATTTAATTTCCATTGATATTAATAATATTGGGGGCAATGATAGCTTGTAATTGATGCAAATTGAAAAAATTATATCCTAGAATAGTATGATCGTACTATATGAAGATCATTTATCATTCCTTCCGAGGAAGAAATAATCACTAGTATTTAACCATGGTCAATCCCAATTCAATATTCACCAAATGAGTCTCTTGAAATCCAATTTATGGGAGAAGTTCAATAATATAGAGATGACATCAGAAACCATTTTCACTAAACCACCCCAAAATATAGCCACCAACACACACCATGCCATTTAGGAATACACTGGTACAATAGAAGTTTTTGTATCAAAATCCATATAATATAAAATTCAATATGTTATTTATAATGAAATAATTATTATATTTATCTTTTTATTATAAATTTTAAAATTATTATGTGATGAACTTGAAAAAATTTAATTTTTATGTGAAGACCTAAAAAATATATTTTTTGGAAGTGAATATTTTCAATTAAAATAATATTTTTGATAAATTAATTAATTTTATAAATACATATTACATAAATAAACTATTATTAGTAATATATATATTTATATGATAATATTATTTAATTAATTTCAATGACTTTTTTATAAGGTTTGGAACGCTGTTGAAATCATTAAACAACTATTTTTCAGTAAATAAATAAATAAATTTTAAATAATAAATTCTCATATTCATATAATTATTTGGATAAAATAGATATTAATTTTCAAATAAAAATATAAAAATTATTCAAGGGTTAATTTTTCATAATTTTCTAACAAAATCTAATTTTTGCATAAAAATTGAATACTTCATAAATATATGGTTTGTATTATAAAATCATCATGGAATAAAAGTTATATAATAAACACTATAAATAGAATCCATGAGCATAAATACATTTCCCGTAAAAAAAAATTTCTTTTGAATTTATTTGATTAATTTTAAAAACCATTAATGATTTCTCTAAATCCTACATTATAATTTTAAGGTTTTAAAATTAGTTCATTTAAACATGACTGACTTCCACATCTTAAATGGTGTTATTTTAAAATGTTTGGGTCTTTACCTCATAAAATATATAGAAACACTAATTATTGTTTATAACATGGAAACGTTTTTTTTATATTTTTATTTTATTTAATATATTCGAGAACCTATGTTTATGAATTAATAAATAATTATCATCCCTTTCACTATAAATACACACTTATTATCGCACTCCTCTTCACTCCATTCCCATTGATAAAGAATTTTCACCCCTATTCCTCTCTAAATCACGCCCAATGTGTTCCTAGTTTCATAATAAGATCTATCAATAATTTTTTATGTTTATTTCCAATGTAATGGATCTGCTTCTCTTCATTTTTATTTCAATTTCATTCGTTGAACAAAGAAATATGATTTCTAGTTGTTCAAGTCGTAATGTGTTTTTGGACATACCGTTAACACAATTATGATTAAAAAGTTATGAGATAACACCATTACCTCTCATTAAACCCTTTCATGTACCTTTAGGTACCCCAATTAAGCCCGTGAAATTATCCTGTGATTTTCTAGGACATGTTTTTGTACTATAAAAGAGTAATATCAATTTCCACTCAAGGGAATTCACCTCGTTGTTAATATCCTTGGTTTATTAGGGACCTTCTTTTATGTATCCCAAATTTTTTAACCAGGGGATTCATAGTAATTTAATACATTATTATATTTTATGATCTATGTGGAAAATAAATGTATATACAGAATATTAATGTAACTCGTGGGCCTAAAATTATATATCCATGTTTGTAATTTTGTAATATTTTTAAATAATTGTATATAATGGATGTTGCATGATAGGTTATCGTATAAACACAATTTTATAATGTCTTAATGGTTATCCTGGACTTTTTCTTATGGTTTTATACTTTATGTTATTCTCACATTCATGTGTTTTCTTGATGTTACAATCTATTATCACACTTCATTGTTCAGATTTATAATTATCGTCTATTTTATGTCTCTTTTATATTCCTCTTTAATAACATGTATTAACTTCATCATGATATTTAATGATTATTCCGTCAATTGTATGTATATCTCACACCTTCCTTATGTACAACTCATGGATATCACGTGTAGTTTTAGAATATGAATTGATTTTATGTGCATGTGATGGTGTTTTTAATATTTTTTTTGTATCTCTATTTCATGTTATTGTTATATATACCTAAATTTCCATTGACACTATGCATATTGATCATCTAAGAATTTTTAATGTGTATCTTCATGTAATAGATCATGAAATAAAGTGTATAAATGTTATTTATTTTCATTGTTGGAATTGAGAAAATATATAGTTATTTATGGGTATTATGATTAGAAATCATCAATGAATTCATTAGGTATAAGACTAATCATAGGGAAACTTCACAAAATATTGGTAAATTATAGATTATGTGGCTTTCATGAATGAAAAATTCTATCTTGATAATACAAGTGGGTATGGATATGGTTTATTTATTCATTGGGGTAAGAACACCAATATAGAACATATTTTATTAACTATATCAATACTTGGTTCTTGGAAAATTGGCCTTTCATCAATCCCAGTTTGATAAACCCGAGGTATTTTCTTTGGTAAATTAAAATTCACTTTATGAAACATCATAAACGGAACCAAAATTCCCATAAAAATTTATGGTAGTAAATAGTAAGTGGATAATATGAATTTAAACATAAATGTTATTAAGTTAATAAATATTGTTTATTTACTGGTAATACCTTTAATTTTCAAAGTATCCATATTATATTCTTAGTAATTTAAAAATTAGCACCCCTGTGATTACTTTAGATGGTGTAAATGACTATACCATAACCAGATAATGAATGGAAGGTATATCATTCAATTATTAACATCATAATTCGTATGTTACTAGAGTTATAAACATTCAATCCCATCAGAAAAGTTTTTTATAACTATTTAAACACCACCATAAAACATGTATGTCAAGATATTAGTGAGAAAACGAGGAAATTATTACATCCAAATAATATAGCTTCTCCTTTGTAAATATTTGAGTGCAAAATATATAGGAAATCTTTTTGATGAATCCATAAAATAAGACAAATTTATTTTTGGAATGGATTTTAATTACATATATTGAACTAACAGAAATTTCCCATAGAATGAAATCAACCCCTATATTGAAAATTACCCTCTAATTCTATAAAAGTGAAAGAAGGTGGATGAATCTCTTCTGGCATCATTATATCTATCCTGGATATTATTTACTTATGATCTGGAATATAATTCTAAAATTTGTGTGACTAATGAACATATTATCCTTGGTGAAATTTCAATTCTACTGAAATAAATTGATTTTTATTTTTAAATAATTATTGGATTTTCAACTAATTGAGTGTTTTAATTATGTATCAAACCTATACCCCGAGATTTGAGAATATCCATGAATAAATGTACAATTTCCATTGTTAAATGGGATTATCTAATGAATAAACTCTTGGATAATCTTGATAAAGGGTTTATACTCTCAATTGCTTCACTGTGGATTGCACTAGTTCTTTTATCAGTAAGAAGGATAGGTCATCACAGACCTGCATTTACTATCACGATCATTACAAAATTCATGATAAATAATAAAGTATCATATATGTTTTTTTAATGGCGTGTTAGAATAGATATATATAGATCAATACTTCACTAAGGAAAATATTCAATTATGATATTATAAAGTAATGGTGAAGAAAGGGGTTATCCCCAAAAATATTTTTTATACAAGGAATGGTCACACCAATTTAAATGTGATTCTATTTTGACTCAATATGTATCTACATATCTTTGAGAAATGAATGAATGTATAATTTAAGGATTAATTAAAAAAATTAATGACTTTATGGATGATAATTTTTCTATTATAAATGAAATGTGGATTATGTGTATAATATGAATGTTGTAATGATGACGTAGAAAAAGGAAATTTAATAAGAAAATTATTGTAAATGAAACATTTTGATGGATAAAGTAATAGAAATCGGAATTTTTAACACTAACAAATTGATATTTATGAATAATTAAAAATATAGGCAATTATAGTAAAGCATATAACAACATCGGTGATAAATATCCATTGTTCTCATGTATTGTCTAGGAATTATCATCAAAGTTTTTGAAACATGTCATAATTTTCATGACCACTAACCAATATAATATTGAATGGAGTGATGTTTTTTTGGGATAATGAATATGAGGATATCTTTAATGTGTAAAGGTAGAGGTAAATCACTTTTCATGTTCTAAAATTACCCACAAGGGGGGAGGATTTATGATCTAAAAAAAGTGTTGCGTCCAAAATGGAATTGGGTTGTGCACTCAGGAAAAATGACAAATTAATAGAATGTGTGTCCCATAGATTAATGATACATGTGAAGAACTATCTAACCAATGATCTATAATTATTTATAGTGATCTTAAATATAAAACAATTAAGATTAATAGTCATTTATAGTATAGGTATTTTAAATTTAATAATATGAATAGTATAAATTAAGGGTTATAATAAAGTATAATTGATGCAAATGATAGAAATGATGGCCTTGACCAATGGGGTACTTCCATTGAATCCCATTTATCATGGATTTTAAGGGAGATAGAATCAATTGGATATTCCCTTGACTAAGACCATTATATGATTC